>JABUQX010116248.1:0-10000 GCA_015478945.1 Trachelipus rathkii | reverse complement strand
ACCCAGAACCTAAAACACAGCTATAAATCCCAATGATAAACCCAACAATACAGTAGTGGCAGTGAGATTTGGGACCTGAATTCCGCGTCTCACCAAACCAATCCTCAATAATTAATTACAACAGACCACAACTTTCACCATCACACCCTATCTTACCTAAACAACATGCTAAACCTTAACAAATTTTCAAAATCCTCGGAGTTACACTTGACACGCAATCTCACCTCACAAAACACATAGACAACTAATTCATCACTAACAGAAACTGAAACATATAAGCCAGTTGGATTGCACAGATTCTCCAAACAATAACAAACATCACCACTATACAAACAATACATTCGCCGACTCATAAACTTAAGGACTTTTCCTCTACCCGTTCATTCGCACCTAACTGGACTTTTAAATAACCATAAAAAAAAACTCCCCAAAATGACACCAAAAACAAACTCTCAAGAACTATAAAACGATGTACTTCAACAAAACCATAACAACACCCGCACGAAGAAACCAAAATTCTACCCATAGATAACACAAACTGAACATGGACTGGAGCAACAATTATTTTCCAAACCCCAAACACACCCCATCATTTCGCTTCTCCTAACCCTACTCCGCTACAGGGACTCAAACAAACCTCTTTCTCATCAGCTAATATATTACAAACAAATCTTGAACAACATTCCACAACAACCACCACCACCAAACAACACAACTTACACCAAAAAAAAAGTACGACACTTACAGAACAACCACTAAAGAAAGCAGGAGCACCAAATTAACATTTTAAATAAAAGCCACCCCACCAGAAATAGCACCAGAATCAACTCACTACCAAGAACCAGTCAGTAAAGCTTTTGGCAAATATGGCAGGCAAATCACACTAAATTACCATACTACAAACACAAAATTAACCTTAACAAACCACCACAACATTATGAAATCTGTAACCAGGTCTCTTAGAGACACACTTCCACTTTTTCTCTGCTAGTTTAAATTTCAACATTAGCAATAACGTTTAGAACATAACATTCCTGGAGGATCTCTGAGGAGCCGTGTTGCGTCGACGGGGGTACCTGGAGCCAGTGTGGCCTCTCCATCGTATTGGGGTGGTTATGGGGTTGAGAATCTAAGAAGGGAAAGTAATATATATTACGTATACTATATATATGTATATATATATACTATATATATACATATAATAATATAAAGTATAAATATATATACTATATTATATATATAATGATATATATATATATATATATATATAAACGTAGGCCCTTATATTGGTTACTTTAAAACTAAACACATTACCACAATTTTAATCACTACAAAATAAAACTTTAGTAAACTTTTCTTTCAATTAAACCTTATTTTATTTAAAAATTTTAAGAGAAATAAAATTAAAAAATTTTTTTTAAATGTATAGTTAATACGAGCTTTCACCTCTATGTCGGGAGGCCTCTTCAGGTGATGTATCTATCGAGAGCAAGAACAGAAGAATCAAAAAATTAGACCGAATATGAATTTTGGAGTTGGTTGGTTTCTGTTATTATTTTTTTGTTGTAAAAGTACGCGTCTTTCATTAAACTGATTTGTATCGAATCAGTCCCGTTCCTCTCGCCCTAGTTTGTTATATAACTTATTGCCCAACACATATATCGTATAACAAAATCACATCAAATCCACAAATCACTCCTCGCATAACTAGTAGGGCCGTTGTCCACTCCTCTTCCATTACAGCTCATATCATTTCCTAACCGAGAGCATTTTTGGGATCTGAGTCTGGTGAACAGTCGGAGTCGTGGAATCCAGTGGTTTTAATTTCTAACAGTAGAGTGGAAATGATTCGGAGTCGGATTGTCGGTAACTTCTCTTGAGAGGATGCGAGTGAGTCGGAAGTCGCGCTAATCGGTCATGTTAGAAAATTTTTGAAAACGGATCTCCACAACACCCTGATTCTAACACCCTCCCTGCCATGCACTCTAATCTTGCATAACCCCATCCTCACTATTTACACAAATCTGACATAACAATCTGCAGACTAGTTTCCACAATCCTCATGCCCTCACTACACCGCTCTCATTTAATATCTAAAACAAATCACTTTCTAACGTCCAATATTCGATTACACACGGCCCTACTTACTTATCTTCTCATTCATCTTATTACGTTTATTTCATCGATCGCTAATGAAGAATAATATATCCCGCTTCACAGCCAAACACCAATCACTACTCGAAATACTACATATCATCATTAAACCCCCTGCTTCAGTAGAGGCTTCCCTATTAAGTCATTTTATTACGCTGTTTGCACAATACAAAAAACACATTTAATATACAATCTTTATTTACTTTCACCATCCCTCATTTCTTCTCAATCCATTTTTCACATGTAAGATTTGATCCCACACTCATTACCACTTCTAAGCCACCTTTGTTCTTCACAATCAGTCCTTTCAAGTCACCCCACGATAATAGAGACAAAATATAAATATATATTCCTTCCCTACATAGCACTTAAATAAACTAATCTTTCCCTACTAAGACTTCCTACAGTTACCCTAATCTCATTTACCCTTATATATAAGGGTACTTTCACTGCTCTCCTCCAATCCCTCGAACTATATCTTTCATTAACATTTTTTACACAACTTCCAAATCCATATCACAGCACCATGCTCGGCCTCCGTTTCTTGATCCATTTCACCCGGTAATTTCATCATAAACTGTCTAGATTACCCATTCTTCAACTTTCTCTGCTCACTGACACATTCACCTCCCTCCTTAACTCAATGACCTTCATGCCAAAAAACCAGTACCTATTTCCCATTTTGCCACATCAAAAACCCACACATCTATTCCCTATCCACCTCTTTATTATACCAATGGTTAGCAGATTTTCGAAGTGTTCTCGCCACACTCTCTCTAATCACATTCATCTCATCAGTTACGAAAGCACCATCGCCTATCCATAGTAATTCTATGCAAGACATTGACAAAGACACTTTTTATAATATATATATATCCTATACCCATACTACATATTACTACTATAATACCTATCATATATATATTATATATATATATATATACCTATATATATATAATATTATATAATATATAAAAAGGAATTTATAGCCTTGATCGGGGGTGGTCAATTGGCTATCAGCATTCAAAGAATGTCGAACAAAATGTAACGGACTAAAAGTAACGGAGAAAAAAATAACGGGAAAACCTCCATTTTCGGGCAGCCTGTTATTATGACAATGAAAAGGTAAACGAGGATTGTACTCGTTATCTGAAAAAAACTAATTCTCCGTCTTAGTAACGGAGCAACGAGCAGTACGATCGTGCCCACACTCTGTATACTATATTATTTATATGTAATATATACTATATATATATATATATACTATATATTATACTAATATATATTATATACTATCATAATATATATATATATAATAATATTATATTATAATCTAATATATATTATTATATATAATATATAATATATTTATATTATAAATATAGTATATATATATATATATAATATATATAGACACTGACATCTACAATTTACGTATATAATCGGATACAGCGGCTTCTTCCGCTATATATGAATATATCTATATATATATTATATATAAATATTATATTATATATTATATATAAATATATAAATTCATAGTATATATATCATATATTATAATATATATTATAATATATACTATATATATATATTACTATAGTATATATATATAAAGTATAGGATGATGGATTTCGGTTGCACACCGGTCCATATTTGGACCACCCTGACCTTACCCGCCCTTGACCTTTTTCAGGCCCAAATTTTCAAACATGAAACTCCTTGACCCTTTTTTCTTTACCTTGACCTTTTTGGGCTTGACCGCTTTTTTGACCTTGACCTTTTTTGACCTTTAAATTTTTGGGGACTTTACCCTTTTTTCGACCAACCCTTCCGGTCTTCCATGGGGTCAATTTTGGTCCCACGGTATTTTTTGGGACCCCCCGTATTTTTTAAGGCAACCCCTAATTCTTTTGGCAACTCCTAAATCTTTTTAGAGCAACCCTCTGGTTGCGCCCAAACGGTTGCTTAAGCAGACCGTTGTACGTACCCGACCTAATTTTTTCGACCATGGGGTCAATTTTTGCCCACGGTGATTTTTGATCTGTCTTTAGGGGCTTAGCCCATTTTTGATGTCTTAACGCTTGTTCTGTTTCAATCCCCAGAAACCCGCAGGGTGCGAACCGCAAAGCCCGCCAGCGCCGCGCCCGCGCGTCTTTCCCACCCGCCCATGTCAGCCCGTGCGCGTTCCCCCCGCCTGAACCGTTGGTTCACATCCCGCGCGCCTTGTGGCTCATCCCTCCTTGTGTCCCGTCAGTCCCGGTCCGCCACCCATTTGGCACACACACAGGCCCAACACACACACAACACACACACACAGAAGAACATATAGACCAAAACCACACTCACATAAACACACAACACACACAACACACACAACAACCCGCACCCACGTGTCCGACTTCTCACGAATTTTCACCGTCCCTTCCATCGTTGCTTAAACTTCCTTACCACCCCAAGCCTTAACGTCTTTATATGTTCGAGTTCCCCCATCGGTCAATAAATCAAAATTAGAACGTCGACCTTTTCTCACCACCGACGGCAAAACCCCTGACCTTTTACCACCCGTCAGCGCTACGAATTGAGATAATATATAATTTAAAATTTTCAGGTATAGATACGCGAAACCGTAAAAATAATACTAATAATATTATAATAATAAATAATAATATACGAAATAAGAATGATAATATTTTTTTAAATAAAATTTTAATTTAAATTTAATTTAAAAGAATTTTAATAAATTCATAATAAATAGATTTTTTTATTTTTAATAATAATAATAATAATAATAATAATAGTAACAATAATAATTTATATATATATATATATATATAAGATATATTCTATACATTTAGTATATAGTATATATATATATATGATATATACACATATATATATATATACCTATATATATATGAGAGATGAGAGGGAGAGAGAGCAGAGTGAGAGATGACGAGAGAAGAGAGAGAGAGAGGGGAGAGACAGTTTTCGTTTTGCGGCACACATTTCGAAGCATTTACAATTTTAGACGTATTTGAGACACTGAAAATTTTTTGATCTAGTTTTTATTTGATTTAATTTTATTTATTATTTGAATATTTAATTATTTGCGTTATTTTTTATTATTTTATATTTCTATTTTCTGTCTTATAACATCTCTCCATCCTGAGAATCACAAGTGAAAACTCAACCGAAGAAAATCAACGTAGTTCAGGCATCCAGGGCATCATTGTTCTATTCTCTTTAACTTCTGAAAAATGTATTCATTTTTTGAATTATTTTATTCATCTTTGTTGAATTATTTTTAATTATGTCTTATTATTTTTAATTATTTTAATTATTTGCGTAACGTAATTATTATTTAATTATGTTTTAATTTTATTTTTCTGTTTATGTAGTGCGTTGTTGATAAGTAACACGTTTCTTTTTACTGTTCCAGTCAAGCCATAACCAGACATGCGCATGCGCATCTACAAAGCGTTTTGAGCGAGCGACGATTATAAGTAACTAGTCATATATATATACTAGTACTATATTATATATATATAATATATAATATATATACTATATATATTATATAATATATATATATATATATATATACTATATATATACTATATATATATAATATATATTAAAATTATTGACCATGATATTTCGCCGTTGACCTTTTTTGACCCTATACCCAGCCTACACCTGCACCTAACCTAACCTACCTAACCTAACCAAACCTAACCTAACTAAAACCTAACCTACACCTACACCTAGCGTACACCTACACCTAGCTTACACCTATCCTACACCTGCCACCTAGCCTCCACCCGCCTTGAGCTCATCCAGGTAACTGAATGCCTAGCCTTCGGTAGGTATCTGTGCTAACATTAGGTCATGTAGGTACCTCTGACCTGTTATGGATCTATCTAACTTATTTCCATCCACGGACACACAAACACCACACACACACCACACACACACACTCTTTTATATATACACTTATACACACATTTCACTATGACACTATACACACATTCACTATCATAGACACTTCCACTATGACACTTATACACACATCACTATGACACTTAACATTTACCATAGACACTTACATTTACACTTATGCACAAGCGCTCACAAACAGCACACACACACACACACATACACACACCACACTTACACTTATACACACATCACTATAGACACTTACACTTCACCATAGACCTTACACCTTAACATTTACACTTATACACACGACTAACACTTTGGTCTCCATGCGTCAATTTAGCCCATCCTAATTTTAGGCACCTAAACATTTTTATTAAAAAACATTTTCGCCGAACTAAAAACACTGACTAACTTCATTATTGCATCTAAGGTATACCCCTTCTTTTAAGTTTAAAAATTTATTAAAATATGCATGTAGAAGAAAAAAAACCAGGAGTGCCATGATATATAAACATTTTTATTTATAAACCAATAACTACGAAATTTATTAAAAACAATATTACTTATACAGACCTTAAGCATGATAATATCATAAATCAATAGAGTAGTTACCTAGCATCAGATTAGTATGCGTTCTGTTTTACTGCTTTACTGCTCTTAACTTTCTGTTTACTGCTTTTAAATTTCAGCCTTTACTGCTATTAACTCATAATACTATTACATTACTTAAAGCCAGTAAAATCAAAATCTCAATAGAAGGTGTTACCTAACACCTAAGCGGATTAGTATGCTTTTGTTTATACTGCTTTACTGTTTCAACTTTCTGCTTTACTGCTTTTTAACTTTCTGCTTAACTGCTTTAACTCATATGTTATACTTGCTTTAACTCATTATATTTATTAACATTTATGTTTTTTATTTTGTTTTAATACTTTTTACTTTATCTTATCTAATTATTTATTTAATTTTATTATTACCTTTTATTATTTCTAGTTATTTTTATTATTTTATTTTTATTTTTATACTTAGTGTTATTTAACTTTTTTCTAATTTGATCAGTTCCACTTGGTGTGAAAACACACATTCCACTATGACCACTTATACACACAATTCACTATGACACTTATGCACATATCACTATGAACACTTACATTTACCATAGACACTTACATCTTAACACCTTATACACATGACAGTCACACACACACACACACACACACACACACACACACACATCACCACTACAACACATTCACCTAATGACCATTATTACACGGACACACATCACTATTGACACTTCACAATTTAGCCAATAGACACTTACAATTTACACATTTATGACACAAGCACACACCACACTCACAACACAGTTTTACTTACACTCACACAAAGATATTTATTTACACACGCAGATTTACTTTCACTCACACAGACTCACACACCCACTCACACACACAGATTTACTTTACACAACACACTTACACACGCACACACACACACACACACCCACACAACAACACACAATACTACACCCCCCCCCCCCCCCCCCCCCCCCCCCTAACCTACACACACGATCTTACTTACCACTACGCAGATTACTTACACACATTAACCGTATAATTATATTAAACATTTGTTTTAATTAGAGCACGTACATTCTCTATATACTCATTCAGAACTATAGCTAAAATTATTCAAAGTTTCTTAAAACCTTTATATCATAAATCAATCATTATCTTTGGAACAAAGAATTATTAAGTTAACTGTTTAAATAACTTGTTTAAATTATTTAAATTCTATAACTATCAAAGTTTAAAATAACTTTACCTAAAATTTTATGAAATTATATAAAACATATATTTTACGTACCTTAAAAGCAATAAATCAGTAAAGCACGAAAGACCAGCCCCGTAGCACCCCTCTACACTCAAAGCTATGCCACTGTTTGTTCTATTGACTTACTGCTTTACATCATCTTTAGCTATGTAATTATGTAGTGTTAAAAAATAACAAAAAAAATAAAGTTTTTTTCTCTGCTAACATAACATGTCTTTTATTAAAATCATTCTAAGGTTTCTATTTAAAAATAGACCAATTATTCACTTACATTTAATAATTACTCACTCGATGTTAACTTAAAATATACTTCAAAGTTTTTTAAATAATGTCGATTTTTCATTTATTATTATTTATTATTATTATTTCGATTCATATAATATTATATTTATACTTATTATTACTATTATTATCTATGCTCACATTGACAGTCCATCGAGGAGAAACACAACAAACCCGCACTCCCTTTTACAGATACGAAACGACCTCTTCTCTGGGAAAAATGCTTTGTAAATAACTACTTTAGGCCTAAATTTAGGGATATCCTTTTTGTATTCCCGGGCGGGTCGATTTAAAAACTAATTCCAGAGGTTCAAAGATATATTTTCAAACTAACCTTTTTATCTGTTAAAATTTGGTTGCATAATCTACCGTTAGGCCTAATTTAATCCTAATTTCAGGTCAAAAGGTAAATTCCAGTATTGACAAGAATCATTGTTATTATTATTTTTATCAAATATATTTCAAACTGAAACATGCTGGATCGGTAACATCCTTTAAGCAGGTAAGAAGGAAAAGTTTTTCCTTACTTGTGATTGTCGGAGTAGTTTTCCCTAGTTCATCAGCTAACCAACCAGTGCTCAGCATGAGCGCCCCACCGCAAAGGCAAGCCTAACCCGCACCAGTTGGTGCGCCTCTCCGCGTCGTCCGCCGCGTGCGCCGCAGGCGCAGCATTCCGCTTTCCCGCCCGCCGCGTGCGGCCCGCAGGCGCAATATTTTCCGCGTTCCTCATTATATATATCATTATATATATTATATTATATATATTATAATATATATATTATATATATATATATATATATATATATATATAATATATATATATCAATACTTACATTATATTTATATACTAATATATATATATATATATAATATAATATTAAATATATACTATTAGTGTGAATGACCTGTCAGTAGTGTAAGCATGTCTAATGCGGCAGTGAAAGTGAGTGTCTATGCTGTATGTTACGTATGTGTGAATAAAAGAGATATAGTGTATGTTCGGTGTAAGTGTCTAAGGGAAAAGTGTAAACTGTTTTTATAATATGAATCATCAAATATAGGTGGTATCAAAGATGACGCCATTAAAGATGAGTCATTCAAAGAATGAAACACCAAAGCCTGAGTACCAAGCTAATTATTAAAGTTGAAGGCATCAAAGCTGAGTGATGGCACCAAAAGCTGATGGCATCAAAGTTGAGCATCAAACAGCTGAGGCATCAAAGTTGAGCATCAAAGCTGAGGCACAAAGTTGAGGCTTCAAAAGCTGAGGCATCAAAGGTTGACGGAATCACAAATTATCGAGTGGGTGGTCGTGCGTATGTGTAAGTTGTGTTGTGTGTTGTGTGATGTGTGTGCCGTGTCTGCGTGCATGTGTGTCTAAATAAAGAAGAAAAATAGCATCGGAGCAAATAGCACCACTAGAATATAATAATTAAAAATAAAATCAGAAAGGTTTTAGAATAAAGAATACGAGTGTGTAAGGTGCAGTGTGTGTGTGTGCATGTGAGAGAAGCTGATGTTGTGTGTTGTGTTGTGTGTGCGTATGTTGTGTGTGTGTGTGGCAATGCCGTATACACTGTGTGTGTGTAGTGTGTGGTAATGTGTGTTCTAAACATACATATATAACAATAGGCATGAAGTATTTAATCGAATAAAATAAAAGATAAAATGTTTTATATAATCTACATACATTATATCGTGCTTCGTTGCTGCTTGTGTGATCCCGCGAGTGAGTGTGCGTGTGTACGCGAATGTGGTTAAATATATAAATAACAATAGTAGT
>JABUQX010116247.1:5000-22828 GCA_015478945.1 Trachelipus rathkii | reverse complement strand
TGACTCATCTTTACCGACCTATTTTGGGTTATAAAAAAGGCAATCGAAGAGACATTCAGACAGCATTGTTCCTCCTAATAGGGACACGCTTTTTTTAAATTTAGTATAATCAGAGTTAACCTGGCCTACCAGATTCAAAAAGTTACGTGAGTACAATTTGGTTACTGTAATCAAATTGTTATAAATCAATTCCCTCAATTTGACCCATCTTACTGACCTATTTTGGGTATAAAGGAACCAATCGTAAGACATTCAGACATCCTGTTCCTCTTAAATGGGACATGCACTTTTGATTTAAAGTACAATCAGAGTTACTGGCTTCCTGGTTAAAAAGTTACTAAAGATACAATTTGGTTACTGTTGTCAAATTGTTATAAATCAATCCCTTATTTTGACCCATCTTACTGACCTCTTTTGGGTATAAAGGAACCAATCGTGAGACATTCAGACGTCCTGTTCCTCTTAATTGGGACATGCTCTTTTGATTTAAAGTACAATCAGAGTTACTGGCTTCCTGGTTAAAAAGTTACTAGAGATACAATTTGGTTACTGTTGTCAAATTTTTATAAATCAATCCCTCATTTTGACCCATCCTACTGATCTATTTTGGGTATAAAGGAACCAATCGTGAGACATTCAGACGTCCTGTTCCTCTTAAATGGGACATGACACGCTCTTTTGAATAAAAGTATATTCAGAGTTACTGGCTTCCTGGTTCAAAAGTTACTAGAGTTTACTAGAGATACAATTTGGTTACTGTTGTCAAATTTTTATAAATCAATCCCTCATTTTGACCCATCCTACTGATCTATTTTGGGTATAAAGGAACCAATCGTGAGACATTCAGACATCCTGTTCCTCTTAAATGGGACATGCACTTTTGATTTAAAGTACAATCAGAGTTACTGGCTTCCTGGTTAAAAAGTTACTAGAGATACAATTTGGTTACTGTTGTCAAATTTTTATAAATCAATCCCTCATTTTGACCCATCCTACTGATCTATTTTGGGTATAAAGGAACCAATCGTGAGACATTCAGACGTCCTGTTCCTCTTAATTGGGACATGCTCTTTTGATTTAAAGTACAATCAGAGTTACTGGCTTCCTGGTTAAAAAGTTACTAGAGATACAATTTGGTTACTGTTGTCAAATTGTTATAAATCAATCCCTTATTTTGACCCATCTTACTGACCTCTTTTGGGTATAAAGGAACCAATCGTGAGACATTCAGACATCCTGTTCCTCTTAATTGGGACACGCTCTTTTGATTTAAAGTATAATCAGAGTTACTGGCTTCCTGGTTAAAAAGTTACTAGAGATACAATTTGGTTACTGTTGTCAAATTGTTATAAATCAATCCCTCATTTTGACCCATCCTACTGATCTATTTTGGGTATAAAGGAACCAATCGTGAGACATTCAGACGTCCTGTTCCTCTTAAATGGGACATGCACTTTTGATTTAAAGTACAATCAGAGTTACTGGCTTCCTGGTTAAAAAGTTACTAAAGATACAATTTGGTTACTGTTGTCAAATTTTTATAAATCAATCCCTCATTTTGACCCATCCTACTGATCTATTTTGGGTATAAAGGAACCAATCGTGAGACATTCAGACATCCTGTTCCTCTTAAATGGGACATGCACTTTTGATTTAAAGTACAATCAGAGTTACTGGCTTCCTGGTTAAAAAGTTACTAGAGATACAATTTGGTTACTGTTGTCAAATTTTTATAAATCAATCCCTCATTTTGACCCATCCTACTGATCTATTTTGGGTATAAAGGAACCAATCGTGAGACATTCAGACGTCCTGTTCCTCTTAAATGGGACATGCTCTTTTGATTTAAAGTACAATCAGAGTTACTGGCTTCCTGGTTAAAAAGTTACTAGAGATACAATTTGGTTACTGTTGTCAAATTGTTATAAATCAATCCCTTATTTTGACCCATCTTACTGACGTCTTTTGGGTATAAAGGAACCAATCGTGAGACATTCAGACATCCTGTTCCTCTTAACTGGGACACGCTCTTTTGATTTAAAGTATAATCAGAGTTACTGGCTTCCTGGTTAAAAAGTTACTAGAGATACAATTTGGTTACTGTAGTCAAATTGGTGTAAATCAATCCCTCATTTTGACCCATCTTACTGACCTCTTTTGGGTATAAAGGAACCAATCGTGAGACATTCAGACGTCCTGTTCCTCTTAATTGGGACATGCTCTTTTGATTTAAAGTACAATCAGAGTTACTGGCTTCCTGGTTAAAAAGTTACTAGAGATACAATTTGGTTACTGTTGTCAAATTTTTATAAATCAATCCCTCATTTTGACCCATCCTACTGATCTATTTTGGGTATAAAGGAACCAATCGTGAGACATTCAGACGTCCTGTTCCTCTTAATTGGGACATGCTCTTTTGATTTAAAGTACAATCAGAGTTACTGGCTTCCTGGTTAAAAAGTTACTAGAGATACAATTTGGTTACTGTTGTCAAATTGTTATAAATCAATCCCTTATTTTGACCCATCTTACTGACGTCTTTTGGGTATAAAGGAACCAATCGTGAGACATTCAGACATCCTGTTCCTCTTAACTGGGACACGCTCTTTTGATTTAAAGTATAATCAGAGTTACTGGCTTAATGGTTAAAAAGTTACTAGAGATACAATTTGGTTACTGTAGTCAAATTGGTGTAAATCAATCCCTCATTTTGACCCATCTTACTGACCTCTTTTGGGTATAAAGGAACCAATCGTGAGACATTCAGACGTCCTGTTCCTCTTAATTGGGACATGCTCTTTTGATTTAAAGTACAATCAGAGTTACTGGCTTCCTGGTTAAAAAGTTACTAGAGATACAATTTGGTTACTGTTGTCAAATTTTTATAAATCAATCCCTCATTTTGACCCATCCTACTGATCTATTTTGGGTATAAAGGAACCAATCGTGAGACATTCAGACGTCCTGTTCCTCTTAATTGGGACATGCTCTTTTGATTTAAAGTACAATCAGAGTTACTGGCTTCCTGGTTAAAAAGTTACTAGAGATACAATTTGGTTACTGTTGTCAAATTTTTATAAATCAATCCCTTATTTTGACCCATCTTACTGACCTCTTTTGGGTATAAAGGAACCAATCGTGAGACATTCAGACATCCTGTTCCTCTTAATTGGGACACGCTCTTTTGATTTAAAGTACAATCAGAGTTACTGGCTTCCTGGTTAAAAAGTTACTAGAGATACAATTTGGATACTGTTGTCAAATTTTTATAAATCAATCCCTCATTTTGACCCATCCTACTCATCTATTTTGGGTATAAAGGAACCAATCGTGAGACATTCAGACGTCCTGTTCCTCTTAATTGGGACATGCTCTTTTGATTTAAAGTACAATCAGAGTTACTGGCTTCCTGGTTAAAAAGTTACTAGAGATACAATTTGGTTACTGTTGTCAAATTGTTATAAATCAATCCTTTATTTTGACCCATCTTACTGACCTCTTTTGGGTATAAAGGAACCAATCGTGAGACATTCAGACATCCTGTTCCTCTTAACTGGGACACGCTCTTTTGATTTAAAGTATAATCAGAGTTACTGGCTTCCTGGTTAAAAAGTTACTAGAGATACAATTTGGTTACTGTTGTCAAATTGTTATAAATCAATCCCTCATTTTGACCCATCCTACTGATCTATTTTGGGTATAAAGGAACCAATCGTGAGACATTCAGACGTCCTGTTCCTCTTAATTGGGACATGCTCTTTTGATTTAAAGTACAATCAGAGTTACTGGCTTCCTGGTTAAAAAGTTACTAGAGATACAATTTGGTTACTGTTGTCAAATTTTTATAAATCAATCCCTCATTTTGACCCATCCTACTGATCTATTTTGGGTATAAAGGAACCAATCGTGAGACATTCAGACGTCCTGTTCCTCTTAATTGGGACATGCTCTTTTGATTTAAAGTACAATCAGAGTTACTGGCTTCCTGGTTAAAAAGTTACTAGAGATACAATTTGGTTACTGTTGTCAAATTGTTATAAATCAATCCCTTATTTTGACCCATCTTACTGACCTCTTTTGGGTATAAAGGAACCAATCGTGAGACATTCAGACGTCCTGTTCCTCTTAATTGGGACATGCTCTTTTGATTTAAAGTACAATCAGAGTTACTGGCTTCCTGGTTAAAAAGTTACTAGAGATACAATTTGGATACTGTTGTCAAATTTTTATAAATCAATCCCTCATTTGGACCCATCCTACTGATCTATTTTGGGTATAAAGGAACCAATCGTGAGACATTCAGACGTCCTGTTCCTCTTAATTGGGACATGCTCTTTTGATTTAAAGTACAATCAGAGTTACTGGCTTCCTGGTTAAAAAGTTACTACAGAGATACAATTTGGTTACTGTTGTCAAATTGTTATAAATCAATCCCTTATTTTGACCCATCTTACTGACCTCTTTTGGGTATAAAGGAACCAATCGTGAGACATTCAGACATCCTGTTCCTCTTAATTGGGACACGCTCTTTTGATTTAAAGTATAATCAGAGTTACTGGCTTCCTGGTTAAAAAGTTACTAGAGTTACAATTTGGTTACTGTAGTCAAATTGTTATAAATCAATCCCTCATTTTGACCCATCTTACTGACCTCTTTTGGGTATAAAGGAACCAATCGTGAGACATTCAGACGTCCTGTTCCTCTTAATTGGGACATGCTCTTTTGATTTAAAGTACAATCAGAGTTACTGGCTTCCTGGTTAAAAAGTTACTAGAGATACAATTTGGTTACTGTTGTCAAATTTTTATAAATCAATCCCTCATTTTGACCCATCCTACTGATCTATTTTGGGTATAAAGGAACCAATCGTGAGACATTCAGACGTCCTGTTCCTCTTAATTGGGACATGCTCTTTTGATTTAAAGTACAATCAGAGTTACTGGCTTCCTGGTTAAAAAGTTACTAGAGATACAATTTGGTTACTGTTGTCAAATTGTTATAAATCAATCCCTCATTTTGACCCATCTTACTGACCTATTTTGGGTATAAAGGAACCAATCGAGAGACATTCAGACATCCTGTTCCTCTTAATTGGGACACGCTTTTTTGAATTAAAGTATAATCAGAGTTACTGGCTACCAGGTTAAAAAGTTACGTGAGTTACAATTTGGTTACTGTAGTCAAATTGTTATAAATCAATCCCTCATTTTGACTCATCTTACCGACCTATTTTGGGTATAAAGGAACCAATCGAGAGACATTCAGACATCCTGTTCCTCTTAATTGGGACACGCATTTTTGAATTAAAGTATAATCAGAGTTACTGGCTACCAGGTTAAAAAGTTACGTGAGTTACAATTTGGTTACTGTAATCAAATTGTTATAAATCAATCACTCATTTTGACCCATTTTACTGACCTATTTTGGGTATAAAGGAACCAATCGAGAGACATTCAGACATCCTGTTCCTCTTAATTGGGACACGCTTTTTTGAATTAAAGTATAATCAGAGTTACTGGCTACCAGGTTAAAAAGTTACGTGAGTTACAATTTGGTTACTGTAATCAAATTGGTATAAATAAAACTCATTTTGACTCATCTTACCGACCTATTTTGGGTATAAAAAAGCCAATCGAGAGACATTCAGACATCTTGTTCCTCTTAATTGGGACACGCTTTTTTGAATTAAAGTATAATCAGAGTTACTGGCTACCAGGTTAAAAAGTTACGTGAGTTACAATTTGGTTACTGTAATCAAATTGTTATAAATCAATCCCTCATTTTGACCCATCTTACTGACCTATTTTGGGTATAAAGGAACCAATCGTGAGACATTCAGACATCCTGTTCCTCTTAATTGGGACATGCTCTTTTGATTTAAAGTACAATCAGAGTTACTGGCTTCCTGGTTAAAAAGTTACTAGAGATACAATTTGGTTACTGTTGTCAAATTGTTATAAATCAATCCCTTATTTTGACCCATCTTACTGACCTCTTTTGGGTATAAAGGAACCAATCGTGAGACATTCAGACGTCCTGTTCCTCTTAATTGGGACATGCTCTTTTGATTTAAAGTACAATCAGAGTTACTGGCTTCCTGGTTAAAAAGTTACTAGAGATACAATTTGGTTACTGTTGTCAAATTTTTATAAATCAATCCCTCATTTTGACCCATCCTACTGATCTATTTTGGGTATAAAGGAACCAATCGTGAGACATTCAGACGTCCTGTTCCTCTTAAATGGGACATGCTTTGATTTAAAGTACAATCAGAGTTACTGGTTTCCCTGGTTAAAAAGTTACTAGAGATACAATTTGGTTACTGTTGTCAAATCTTATAAATCAAATCCTTATTTGACCCATCTATACTGACCTCTTTTGGTATAAAGAACCAATCGTGCAGACATTCAGACGTCGCTGTTCCTCTTAATTGCGGGACATGCCCTCCGTTGTGATTAAAGTACAATCAGAGTACTGGGGCCTTCCTGGTTAAAAATTACTAAGAGATACAATTTGGATACTGTTGTCAAATTTTTATAAATCAACCTCATTTTGACCCATCCTACTCATCTATTTTGGGTAAAAGGAACCAATCTGCAGACATTCAGACGTCGTTCCTCTTAATTGGAATGTCTTTTGCATTTAAAGTACAATCAAGCTTTTGCTTCCTTTGTTAAAATACTAGAGAACAATTGGTTACTTTGATCAAAAATTTTATAAATCAATCCCTTATTTTGACCCATCTTACTGACCTCTTTTTGGGTATAAAGAAACCAATCGTGAGACATTCAGACGTCCTGTTCCTCTTAAACTCGGACACGCCTCTTTGATTAAATAATAACAGAGTTACCTGAAGGCTCCTTGGTTAAAAAAGTTACTAGGAGATAGATACAAATTTGTTACGTTGCAAATTTTTTATAAATCAATCCCTCATTTGGACCCATCCTACTGACCTATTATGGGTATAAAAGAACCAATCGTGAGACATTCAGACTTCCTGTTCCTCTTAATTGGATGCTCTTTTGATTTAAAGTACAATCAGAGTTACTGGCTTCCTGGCTAAAAAGTTACTACAGTTACAATTTGGTTACTTTTGTTCAAATTTTATAATTCAATCCCTCAGTTGAACCCATCCTACTCATCTATTTTGGGTTTTTGGGTATAAAGGAACCAATCGTGAGAACATTCAGACGTCCTGTTCCTCTTTATTGGGACATGCTCTTTTGATTTAAAGTACAATAGAGTTACTGGCTTCCTGGTTAAAAAGTTACTAGAGATACAATTTGGTTACTGTTGTCAAATTGTTATAAATCAATCCTTATTTTGACCCCATCTACGGACCTCTTCTTTGTATAAAAGGAACCAATCGTGAGCATTCAGACGTTCCTTGCCTCTATAATAGGAACATGCTCTTTTCATTAAAGTACAATCAGAGTAACTGGCTTCCTGGTTCAAAAGATTAGAGATACAATTTGGATACTGTTGTCAAATTTTTATAAATCAATCCCTCATTTGACCCATCTTACTGACCTATTTTTGGTATAAAGGAACCAATCGTGAGACATTCAGACATCCTGTTCCTCTTCAATTTGGGACATGCTCTTTGATTTAAAGTACAATCAGAGTTACTGGCTTCCTGGTTAAAAAGTTACTAGAGATACAATTTGGTTACTGTTGTCAAATTGTTATAAATCAATCCCTTATTTTGACCCATCTTACTGACGTCTTTTGGGTATAAAGGAACCAATCGTGAGACATTCAGACATCCTGTTCATCTTAACTAAGACACGCTCTTTTGATTTAAAGTATAATCAGAGTTACTGGCTTCCTGGTTAAAAAGTTACTAGAGTTACAATTTGGTTACTGTAGTCAAATTGTTATAAATCAATCCCTCATTTTGACCCATCTTACTGACCTAATTTGGGTATAAAGAAACCAATCGTGAGACATTCAGACGTCCTGTTCCTCTTTATTGGGACACGCTCTTTTGAATAAAAGTATAATCAGAGTTACTGGCTTCCCTGGTTAAAAAGTTACTAGAGATACAATTTGGTTACTGTTGTCAAATTTTTATAAATCAATCCCTCATTTTGACCCATCCTACTGATCTATTTTGGGTATAAAGGAACCAATCGTGAGACATTCAGACGTCCTGTTCCTCTTAATTGGGACATGCTCTTTTGATTTAAAGTACAATTCAAGTTACTGGCCTTCCTGCGTTAAAAAATTTTACTAGCAGATCACAATTTGTTACTGCTTGATCAAATGTATAAAAAATCTCACGATGTTCCTTTATACACCAAAATTAGATCATAGATGTCGTCAAAATGAGGATGATTTTATTATAACAATTGCAAACAGTAACAAATTGTATCTCTAGAACTTTTAACCAGGAAGCCCAGTAAACCGATTGTACTTTAAATCAAAAAGTGCATGTTCCCATTTAAGAGGCGAACCAGACGCTGAATGTCTCACGATTGGTTCCTTTATACCAAAAATAGGTAGGATGGGTCAAAATGAGGAATTGATTTATAAAAAATTTGACAACAGTAACCAAATTGTATCTCTAGTAACTTTTTAACCAGGAAGCCAGTAACTCTGATTGTACTTTAAATTCAAAAAAGCGTTTCCCAATTAAGAGGAACAGGACGTCTGAATGTCTCTCACGATTGGTTCCTTTATACCCAAAAGAGGTCAGTTAAATGGCGTCAAAATAAGGATGAATTATAACAATTTGACAACAGAACCAAATGTATTCTCTAGAACTTTTTAAGCCAGAAGCCCAGTAACTCTGATTTACTTTAAATCAAAAGAGCATGTCCCAATTAAGAGGAACAGGACATGTCTCACGATTGGTTCCTTTATACCCAAAATAGATCAGTAGGATGGGTCAAAATGAGGGATTGATTTATAACAATTTGACAACAGTAACCAAATTGTATCTCTAGTAACTTTTTAACCAGGAGGCCAGTACTCTGATTGTACTTTAAATCAAAAGTGCATGGCCCAATTTAAGATGGAAACAGATGTCTGCAATGTCTTACGATGTTACCTTTATACCAACAAATAGGAATCAGTAGGATGGTCAAAATGAGATGATTTATAAAAATTTGACAACAGTAACCAAATTGTATCTCTAGTAACTTTTTAAAGGAAGCCAGTAACTCTGATTATACTTAATCAAAAAGAGCGTGTCCAGCTTAAGAAGAACAGCATGCTGAATGTCTCACATTGTTTTCCTTATAACAAAATCGTCAGATAAGCATGCAGTTCAAAAATTAAGGACTTGATTATAACAATTTGACAGCAGTAAATAAATTGATCTCTAGTAACTTTTTAACCAGGAAGCCAGTAACTTCTATTGTACTTATAAATCAAAAGAGCAGTTGTCCAATTAAAGGAACAGGACGTCGAATTCTCACCCATTGTTCCTATATAACCCCAAAAATATATCAGTTAGGATGGTCAAAATGAGGGACTTGCATTATAACAATGTGACAACAGTAACCAAATTTATCTCTATGTAACTTTTTAACAGGAAGCCAGTAAAAGAGGTCAGTAACATGGGTCAAAATGAGTGATTGATTTATCCAATTTGACTACAGTAACTAAATTGTAACTAGTAACATTTTAACCAGGAAGCCAGTAACTCTGATTATACTTTAAATCAAAAGAGTCTCGTGTCCCATGTAAGAGAACAGGATGTTTCTGAATGTCTCTCGATTGGTTCCTTTAACCCAAAAGAGTCAGTAAGATGGCGTCCAAAATAAGGCGATTGATTTATAACAATTTTGACAACAGTAAACCAAAATTGTATCTCTAGTAAAACTTTTTAACCAGGAAGCCAGTAAACTCTGATTTACTTTAAACAAAAAGTGCATGTCCAATTAAGAGAACAGGACGTTCTGAAGTCTCACGATTGGTTCCCTTTATACCCAAAAATAAGTATCAGTAGGATGCGACGTCAAAATGAGAGATTGATTATAAAATTTGACAACAGTAACCAAATTGTATCTCTAGTAACTTTTTAACCAAGAAGCCAGTAACTCTGATTGACTTAAATCAAAAGTGCATGCTCCCATTTAGAGGAACAAAGGATTCTGAATGTCTTACGATTGCGTTCCTTTATACCAAAATAAGCAGTAGATGGTCAAAGATAGGGATTGAATTATAAAAATTTGACAAACAGTAATCCAAATGCTATCTCTAGTAACTTTTAACACAGGAGCCCAGTAACTCTGATTCATACTTTAAATCAAAAAAGAGCGTGTCCACGTTAAGATAACAGGATGTCTTGAATGTCTCACGTATTGTTCCTTAACCAAAAAGACGCAGTAAGCATGGTCAAAAATAAGGATTGATTTATAACAATTTGACAACAGTAACCAAAAAATTGTATTCTCTGAGTAACTTTTTAACCAGACGCCAGTAACCTGATTGCACTTTAAATCAAAAGAGCATAGTCCCAATAAGAGGAACAGGAACTCTGAATGGTCTCACGATGGTTCCTTTATACCCAAAAGAGGTCAGTAAGATGGGTCAAAAAAGGATTGATTTATAACAATTTGACAACAGTAACCAAATTTTATCTCTAGTAACTTTTTAACCAGGAAGCCAGTAACTCTGATTGTACTTTAAATCAAAAGAGCATGTCCCAATTAAGAGGAACAAGACGTCTGAATGTCTCACAATTATTTCCGTTTTACCCGGATTTTTTTCATTTGGATGAACCGAATACAGCATTGATTTATAACAATTTATAACATAACCAAATTTATCTCTAGTAACTTAACCAGGAAGCACAAACTCTGATTGTCACTTAAATCAAAGGAGCATGTCCCCAATTAAGAGAACAGGACGTCTGAATGTCTCACAGATTGGTTCCTTAAATACCCAAAATAGATCAGAGGATGCCGGTCAACACATGAATTTGGATTTATATATAACAAATTGTACAACAGTAACCCAAATTGTAATCTCTAGAATTATTTAACCAGAAAGCAGTAACTCTATTGTACTTATATTAATAAAGCAGTCCCAATTAAGAGAACAGGACGTCTGAATCTCTCACATTGTTTCCTTTATACCAAAAGACTCAGTAAGATAGGCATCGTCAACAATAAGGGATTGATTATAAACATATTTGACAAACAGTAACCAAATTGTATCTTTAGTAACTTTTTAACCAGGAAGTCCAGTAACTCTGATTGTACTTTAAATCAAAAGAGCATGTCCCAATTAAGAGGAACAGAATGTGATTGTCTCACGATTGGTTCCTTCTATTACCAAAAACGTCAGTAAATGGTCAAAATAAGGATTGATTATAACAATTGAGCAACAGTAACCAAAATTGCTATCTCTAGTACTTTTAACCAGGAACCAGTAACCTCTGATTGTAATACTTTAAATCAAAAAGCAGCATGTCCCAATTAAGAGGAACATGATGTCTGAATGTCTCACCGCATTGTTCCTTTATACCAAATAGATCAGTAGAGAATACTGGTCTTATTAAAATTTGACAACCCAAAGGTAAACCCCAAAAAAATTTTTGGTTTAAATTTTTTCCTCCTAAGTTAACTTTTTAACCAGAAAGCCAGTAACTCTGATTGTACTTTAAATCAAAAGAGCATGTCCCAATTAAGAGGAACAAGACGTCTGAATGTCTCACGATTGGTTCCTTTATACCCAAAAGACGTCAGTAAGATGGGTCAAAATAAGGGATTGATTTATAACAATTTGACAACAGTAAACAAATTGTATCTCTAGTAACTTTTTAACCAGAAAGCCAGTAACTCTGATTGTACTTTAAATCAAAAGAGCATGTTCCAATTAAGAGGAACAGGACGTCTGAATGTCTCACGATTGGTTCCTTTATACCCAAAAATAGATCAGTAGGATGGGTCACAATGAGGGATTGATTTATAACAATTTGACAACAGTAACCAAATTGTATCTCTAGTAACTTTTTAACCAGAAAGCCAGTAACTCTGATTGTACTTAAATCAAAAGAGCATGTCCCAATAAGTAGGAACAGGACGTCTTGAATGTCTCACGATTGCCGTTCCTTTATACCAAAATAGATCAGTTAGGCATGGTCCAAAATGAGATTGATTTATAAAAACATTGCACAACATAACCAAATTGTATTCTCTAGTAACTTTTTAACCAGGAAGCCAGTAACTCTTGATTATACCTTAAATCAAAAGAGCGTGTCCAGTTAAAGCGAACAGAGATGCTCTGCAAGTCTCACGATGGGTTCCTTTCATCCAACAAGACTCAGTAAGATGGTCATAAAATAAGATGATTCATATAACAAATCTGACAACAGTAAACCAAATTGTATCTTCTAGTAACATTTTTAAACCAGCAAGCCGTAACTCTGATTGTACTTTAAATCAAAGAGCATGCCAATTAAGAGGAACAGGACGTCTGAATGTCTCACGATTGGTTCCTTTATACCCAAAAGATTCAGTAAGATGGGTCAAAATAAAGGATTGATTTATAACAATTTGACAACGTAACCAAAATTAGTATCTTCTAGTAACTTATTTTAAAACCAGAGAAGCCAGTAAACTCTATTGTACTTAAATCAAAAGCATGTCCCAATTAAGAGGAACAGGACGTCTGAATGTCTCACGATTGGTTCCTTTATACCCAAAATAGATCAGTAGGATGGGTCAAAATGAGGGATTGATTTACTCCAATTTGACTACAGTAACCAAATTGTAACTCTAGTAACTTTTTAACCAGCAAGCCAGTAACTCTGATTATACTTTAAATCAAAAGAGCATGTCCCTTAAGAGGAACAGGACGTCTGAATGTCTCACATTGTTCCTTTATACCAAAAGACCCTCAAAATAAGATGGTCAAAATAAGGATTGATTTATAAACCAATTTGCACAACCAGTAACCAAATTGTATCTCTAGTAACTTTTTAACAGGAAACCAGTAACTCTGATTGTACTTTAAATCAAAAGAGCATGTCCCAATTAAGAACAGGACGTCTGAATGTCTCACGATTGGGTTCCTTTATACCCAAAAGAGATTCAGTAGGATGGTGTCAAAATGAGGATTGATTTAAAAAATTGACAACAGCTAACCAAATTGATCTCTAGTAACTTTTTTAACCAGGAACCAGTAACTCTGCATCTACTTAATATCAAAAAGAGCATGTCCCAATTAAGAGAACAGGACGTCTGAATGTCTCCAACGCATGGTTCCCTGGTATACCCAAAAGAGCGTCAGTAAGATGGGTCAAACATAAGGGATTGATTTTATAACATTTGACAACAGTAACTAAAATTTGTATCTCTATAACTTTTAAACCAGGAAGCCAGTAACTCTCATTGTACTTTTAAATCAAAAGAGCATGATCAAAAGAGAAACAGCGACGTCTGAAATGTCTCACGATGGTTCCTTTATACCCAAAATAGATCAGTAGGAGGTCAAAATGAAGGATTGATTTATAACAATTTGACAACAGTAACAAATTGTACTCTAGTAACTTTAACAGGAAGCCACCTGTAACTCCTGATTATACATTAATTCAAAAAGGAGTGTCCCAATTAAGAGTAACAGGATGTCTGAATGTCTCACGATGGTTCCTTTATACCCAAAATAGATCAGTTAGGATGTCAAAAATGAGATTGATTATTAAAAAAAATTACAACAGTAAACCAAAAATTGTATCTCTATAAACTTTTTAACCAGAAGCAGTAACTCTGTATTGCTACTTTAAATCAAAAGTAGCATGTCCCATTTAAGAGGAACAGACGTCTGAATGTCTCACGCATTAGTTCCTTTTAAACCCAAAATAGATCAGGTAGGATGCGTCAAAAATGAGGATGATTATATTTAAAAATTTGACAACATACCCAAATTTGTATCCTAGTAAAACTTTTTAACCAGGAAAGCCAGTAACTCGATTTACTTCTTTAAATCAAAAGAGCATTCCCAATTAAAGCGACAGGACGTCTTGAATGTCTCACGATTGCTGTTCCTTTATACCCAAAAGAGGTCAGTAAGATGGGTCAAAATAAGGATTGATTTATAACAATTTGACAACAGTAACCAAATTGTATCTCTAGTAACTTTTTAACCAGGAAGCCAGTAACTCTGATTATACTTTAATTCAAAAAGGCATTTCCCAATTAAGAGAAACAGGACGTCTGAATGTCTCACGATTGGTTCCTTTATACCCAAAATAGATCAGTAGGATGGTCAAAATGAGGGATGATTATAACAATTGACAACAGTAACCAAATTGCTATCTCTAGAACTTTTTAACAGGAAGCCAGCTAACTCTGATGTACTTTAAATCAAAAAGCCATGTCCAATTAAGAGGAACAGACGTCTGAAGTCTCACGAATTGTCCTTAACCCAAAAATAGATCAGTAGCGATGGGCCCATAATGAGGATGATTATAAAATTTACAACAGCTAACCAAATTGTAATCTCTAGTAAACTTTTTAAACCAGGAAGCCCAGTAACCTGATATACTTTAAATCAAAAAACGTTCCCATTAAGAGAACAGATGTACTGAATGTCTCACGATTGTTCCTTTATACCCAAAGACGTCAGTAAGTGTCAAAATAAGGATTGATTATAATAATGACAACATAAAACAATTTATCTCTAGTAACTTTTTAACCAGAAAGCCAGTAATCTGATTGTACTTTAAATCAAAAGAGCATGTCCCAAAATAGAGAACAGACGTCCTGAATGTCTCACGATGGTCCTTTATACCCAAAAATAGATCAGTTAGATGGGTTCAAAATGAGGGATTATTTATAAAAATTTGACAACAGTAAACAAATTGTATCTCTAGTAACTTTTTAACCAGGAAGCCAGTAACTCTGATTGTACTTTAAATCAAAAGTGCATGTCCCAATTAAGAGGAACAGGACTTGAATGTCTCACGATTGGTTCCTTTATACCCAAAATAGATCAGTAGATGGGTCCCAAAATGAGGGATGATTATAAAAATTTACAACAGAACCAAATTTATCTCTAGTAACTTTTAACCAGAACCAGAACTCTGAATTGCACTTTAATCAAAAGAGCATGTCCCAATTAAGCAGAACAGACTCTGAAGTCTCACGATTGTTCCTTAATACCCAAAGGAGTCAGTTAAGATGCCAGTCAAAATAAGGAATTAATTTATAACATTGAACCAACAGTAACCCAAAATTGTAAAATCTCTAGTAACTTTTAACCAGGAACAGTAACTTCTGATTGTACTTTAAATCAAAAGAGCATGTCCCAATAAAGAGGAACAGGACGTCTGAATGTCTCACGATTGGTTCCTTTATACCCAAATAGATCAGATAGATGGTCAAAATGAGGATTGTATTATAACAATTGACAACAGTAAAACCAAATTATCTCTAGTAACTTTAACCAGGAAGCCAGAACTCTGATTGACTTTAAATCAAAAAGTCATGTCCCATTTAGAGAAACAGATGTCTGAATGTCTTACATTGCGTTCTTTATACCCAAAAATAGATCAGTAGGAGGTCAAAATTAGGATTGATTTATAAAAAATTGACAAAACAGTAACCAAATTGCTATCTCTAGTAACTTTTTACCAGGAAGCCAGTAACTCTTATTATACTTTTATTCAAAAGAACCTGTCCCAGTATAAGAGGAACAGATGTCTGAATGCTCTCACGATTGGTTCCTTTATACCCAAAAAGACGTCAGTAAGATGCGTTCAATAATAAGAATTATTTATAAACAATTTGACAACAGTAAATAAATTGTACTCTAGTACTTTTAACCAGAACCAGTAACTCTGATTGTACTTTAAATCAAAAGAGCATGTCCCAATTAAGAGGAACAGGACGTCTGAATGTCTCACGATTGGTTCCTTTATACCCAAAATAGATCAGTAGGATGGGTCAAAATGAGGGATTGATTTATAACAATTTGACAACAGTAACCAAATTGTATCTTTAGTAACTTTTTAACCAGGAAGCCAGTAACTCTGATTGTACTTTAAATCAAAAGAGCATGTTCCAATTAAGAGGAACAGTAACCAAATTGTAATTAGTAACATTTTAACCAGGAAGCCAGTAACTCTGATTATACTTTAAATCAAAAGAGCGTGTCCCAGTTAAGAGGAACAGGATGTCTGAATGTCTCTCGATTGGTTCCTTTATACCCAAAAGACGTCAGTAAGATGGGTCAAAATAAGGGATTGATTTATACCAATTTGACAACAGTAACCAAATGTATCTCTAGTAACTTTAACCAGAAGCCAGTAACTCTATTGTACCTTTATTCAAAAGTGCATGCTCCCAAGTAAGAGAACAGCACCTGAATGTCTCACATTGGTTCCTTTATACCCAAAATAGGTCAGAAGATGGGTCAAAATGAGAGATTGATTTATACCAATTTGACAACAGTAACCAAATTGTCTCTAGTAACTTTTTAACCAGAAAGCCAGTAACTCTGATTGCTACTTTAAATTCAAAAATGCCATGCTCCCATTAAGAAGAACAGAATGTCGAATGTCTTACGATTGGTCCTATACCCAAAATAGATCAGTAGGATGGGTCAAAATGAGGATTGATTTATAAAAATTTGACAACAGTAACCAAATTGTATCTCTAGTAACTTTTTAACCAGGAAGCCAGTAACTCTGATTATATTTTATTCAAAAGAGTGTTCCAATTAAGAAGAACAGGATGTCTGAATGTCTTCACGATTAGTTCCTTTATACCAAAAGACTTCCAGTAAGATGGGTCAAAAAATATTTGCATTGATTTATAACATTTGACAACAGTAAATAAATTGTATCTCTGAGTAAACTTTAACCAGAGAAGCCAGTAACTCTGATTGTACTTTAAATCAAAAGAGCATCCCAATTAAGAGGAACAGGACGTCTGAATGTCTCACGATTGTTCCTTTATACCCAAAATAGATCAGTAGGATGGGTCAATGAGGGATTGATTTATAACAATTTGACAACAGTAAACAAATTGTATCTCTAGTAACTTTTTAACCAGGAAGCCAGTAACTCTGATTGTACTTTAAATCAAAAGAGCATGTCCCAATTAAGAGGAACAGGACGTCTGAATGTCTCACGATTGGTTCCTTTATACCCAAAATAGATCAGTAGGATGGGTCAAAATGAGGGATTGATTTATAAAAATTTGACAACAGTAACCAAATTGTATCTCTAGTAACTTTTTAACCAGGAAGCCAGTAACTCTGATTGTACTTTAAATCAAAAGAGCATGTCCCAATTAAGAGGAACAGGAAGTCTGAATGTCTCACGATTGGTTCCTTTATACCCAAAAGACGTCAGTAAGATGGGTCAAAATAAGGGATTGATTTATAACAATTTGACAACAGTAATACAAATTGTATCTCTAGTTAAACTTTTAACCAGAAGCCAGTAACTCTGATGCTTACTTAAATCAAAAGAAGCATGATCCAATAAGAGAACCAGCGACGTCTGAATGTCTCACGATTGGTTTCTTTACCCAAAATAGATCAGTAGGATGGGTCAAAAAATGATGGATTGATTTAATAAAATTACAACAGTAAACCCAAAAATTGTATCTACTAGTAACTTTTTAACCAGAGGAAACCAGAACCTGATTACTTTAAATCAAAATGCATGTCCCATTTAAGAGGAACAGGACGTCTGAATGTCTCTCGATTGGTTCCTTTATAACCAAAATAGATCGGTAGTGGGTCAAAATGAGGGATTGATTTTTAACAATTTGACAACAGTAACCAAATTGTATCTCTAGTAACTTTTTAACCAGCGAACCAAGTAACTCTGATGTACTTTAAATCAAAAAAGCATGTCCCAATGA
>JABUQX010116246.1:0-10000 GCA_015478945.1 Trachelipus rathkii | reverse complement strand
TTATATAGTATATATAATTATATATTTGTATATATATTATATTATATTTTATATATATATATTATAATATATATATATATATATATTATATATATTTATATATAATCTATAGATATATATATATATATATTATATATATATATTATCTATATATTATATTATATATTATATAATAGATATATAGTATTATTAGTGTGATATATATATATTTATATATATATTATATTATAGTATATATATATCTATATTATATAGTATATGATATATTTTTTATTAGTAGATATAGGTATAATAATACTATAGTATATATTATAAAATGAATCTAAAAGGTGACAGAAACACTTATGCTGGAGATACATAATAGATTTCAAACTCTACAAAACGATGACGAATATGTGCAATAGCAACTGTTCTAAATCCTAGATACAATCAACAAATTTCTTCACCTAACTTGTTTTGCGAGGGTGTTAAAAACTTAAATTTATGGTTAATCCTTTTGTGGATAAAATTGCGCTTAAAGGCAGACATATCATCAGGCAATAAAAACCAAGAAGCATCACAGAAACAGATTACAGCAATTTCCATCTGTTAGCGATATCATATCCGGGGAAGTCATGAACGTTCTTCTATGGCTTGGCTAGCAGAGGTGAAGAGGCTTGCTTCATAGGTGTCCAAGAAGCACTTTATCAGCTTAGAGTCTCGAAGAATAATCAAAAGAGAACAAAGCTTGAATCAGATAAAGATATCACAACATGATTTCTCTTGGCGTTTTAGTACATGCAAAAAGTCTTCACATCTTGCGAGAATTGCCAAAAACGAATTTTAGGATGCCCATTAGCAAGTGTAGCTAGTTTGCATCTTTTAATGGTGCAGATCGTTCATTATGACGGAATAAGAGTAGCAAATACTCTCCTCCCTGAGGAAGGGCTCAAGCAAGCTTATGTTTTTGAATGGCATAATTTGAGAATTATTAATGTCACTTATATAATAAACCTTTTTCGTGAAACTGGTGGAAGATTGGTAAAGATGTTGATGGGGGTGTAGTTTGGGTCCAAGCGTCCTGCACTCTGTAACACGGGTATATTAATAGTTATATATTAATTATATTATTTATATTATATATTACTTATATATATATTAATTATACTTGTTTTTATTTATATATATAATATATATATATTATACTAGTATCGTAGTAGTACTATTACCATATAACTATATTTAAGTATTTTATAATTATTATATAGCTTTACGCTGTAGCTAATAACTTTAAAACTTAACTATCCGCAAATCCGACATAGTTATGATTTAACATATTCCGCATCTGCAACGAGAGTAGGGTTCAAAATTCACTATTGCTACTCTTCTGACTAGTATATATTAATATTATAGTGTGATATATACTTATATATCTATATATATATATATATATATATATATACTATAGTAATATATATAATATATATATATATATATATAGTATATATATATAAATATTGATATATATATATATATTTTTATTATTAGTCTATATTATACTATATATATGGGATTCAGGTCTGTTATCCTGCCTGTCTCACTATTCCATATACATGATCTATTGCATTTGATCCGAACAGCATATTTTTAAAGTCAAATAAAAGTGTGTAGAGTCAAATTTATAAACTATAGTAATAAAAGAGCTTTCACACCTTTAAGAAAACAATTAATAAAAGTATAAAATTTATAGTCATCACTACGTTAGACTAAAGATAACCTTACTTGTCGTATTCATAGCCTTACGGTTAACGTAATTTAATTTTTACATCAATGAATTTGGGGATCATTGATGCTTCTATCAACTTGCGCGCTCTTGTACATTTTGTCCGATAACGTAACTATGAAAAAAATTGACTTATGCTTAATTGGAAGCAGATAATGGAAAAGAGAACCAACTATATATATATTAGTATCATATATGAATATATATTATATATGATATATTATATGATGTTATTAAAATATATTTTATATATAGTAATAATTTATTTATATTAATAATATATATATAAATATAACTATATGATACTGATATAATACAATGACGCGAGCAACTTTCTTTTAATGGACGAGATTTGTATTAAGTTTACAAATGAAATCTAGATGTAAAATATGAGAAAGCTATATCATAACATCACACACACCACACCATACACACACACACACAATAAATAAATTATATATTATAGTAGTATATATATATATAAATATATATATTTATATTATTATATACTTATATATATTATATCAGTAATTACTTATTTTTAATATATAATACTTATTAATTAACATTCACAAGATATCAATTCAATGTTTTTGTATAAATTTACACTACTAAGTTAACCGGAAATTCATCGACAACAATAACCTTAACTGTTGACTTGCGTATTAAACCGATCATTAGTTATATATGAACTATATAATGTAATATAATATATATTTATACATATATATATATATATATATATATTATGATATCATTTATCTTCTACTATGCTATATATATATATATATATAAGCGTATAAGCTATTAGTGCTAGTATATATAAAGCTACTATACACGGTACATTGGCACCTCCTTTTTGGCAATTAAACAAATTATTCGAACACATCGAGTTTTTCAAAACAATATTTGATGTTGTTTACAATTACCATAGTTTGTACAGTTACGTTAGGAGGTTTGTTCCCAGGAAGATATATATATATATAGTATAGTATAACTCTATATATATATATATGATCTATAATATATATATACTATATTTTATTATTAATAGTAATATTATAATTTATACTATATTATATATATACTCGTTATTATATATATAATATTTATATACTATTATAAATGTTTTATAGTATACTATCTTATTTATATATATGAGAATGATATTTTTAATATGTTTACTTACTAATTAATATATTATATTATTTATTATATTTATAGTATTTATATATAACCTATAAATATTATTATTAAGTATCTTATATATATTTCTCTAAATATATATATATAATAATATATATTATATATTATAATATATATAAAATATATATATATTTCTCTTCCTGGGGAAACCAAATCTCCTAATCGTTAACTATACTATACTCGGTAATATTATATTATTATAATAAACTAATATATAATCAAATATGTAAATATAATATATATTATAAATTATACAAATATTATAATAGTATGAATGTATACAATAGCTGATACATACTATTTAGATAATGATTAATTAAGATACACTACTTAATTAGTATTCGAATAAACAATTTCTTATCTGAAATGTGAAATTACTAATTTCTGTGTTTAGCTATATTTTTATTCAAAAAGATATTTAATAATAAAAAAGGCAACAGGATCGCAATTTAGTATTTAAAAACACAATTGTGAAGTTGAGACCGAATATAATGGCATGTATTACTTAATAAATCAAGTTTATTATCCATATCTAAATTAATAGAATATAATTATATATAATATTTTTTATATTATTATATATTTATATATATTACTATATATATTATTAAGATAATATATTATAACATAATAATATATAATAACAATATATATAATATATATATAAGTATAATAATAATTATCTTATATACTATATATATCATTATATTATTATTTAATATATATTATAAGATTATAATAATATATTCAATACATAATTCGTGTTGGACCTTTATAATTTATATATAAAGCTTTATGAGAGTTGTGGAGAGGAAGTGTCATTAGAACGTATGAAGAAACATAAGACTTTTTAAGGAAACTTTTACTTAATCGCGATCCAGATGATATGTCACATAGAGTAGACTGTAGAACAGAAAAATCAAGATGTATTAGAAAATTATATTTATCACAAATAATTAATTTCAAGAGGCCGCAATGCTATTGCGTTGATTACTATTTTTTCACCTTGGTGACTTTTTAGCTGACTGACAATAACAATGCATAATTAGCAAAACAACACAAAGTATATTATATATTTATATATTAATATATATTTATATATATTATTATATATATATTAATATATTATATATAATATATATATATATATATATATATTTTTATATAAGTACTACTATATAGTATTATCGTAGTATTAGTATATACTATATATTATATTATATTAGAATTTTGTTTTCAATTATTAAAAATGAAATAATGAAAAATTTAATGTTATCCTTGATATTAGGCAAACCACTTTTTCTCATTCTGGTCTTAAATAGAATAGCGGTATATATTGTTCGCAGACTTTATATATTTCTGAGATATGTAATGTTGAAGTTGTTTTACGATCTTTGCTACTCGAAAATAATACAATGATACTAGCAAATTTTAATTGAAATATGTGCAACTAACATTACTGTTTTATATAGCTTTTCTTACAAGAACTTCAAATTAATATTAAAGTGAGATAAAAAAATTGTAATAAATCATAAAGAAAATGTGAAATATAATTAAAAAGTTTAATGTGTTTTTTATATTCACAGTTGTAACAATTCTCTCGGTTAACAAATAAATATACGATTCAGGCCTCTAAAATGAGTTACAATTCCTATATCGTTCCCAGATTTAAGTTAATTGCGCAGGTATTAAAAAGAATTATAATACTTTCATTTTCGTTCAACTGATGTAAGAAGCAAAACTAGAATTCAATGTTCATTGGAGAGGATTTATTCCAAAAAAGTGTATATACGAATTCGGTAATATTTTTTGGATAAGAGAAAGATATATGATTATGACTTGAAACTATTAAATTCAGGAAAAAAGTCGAAGAGGGTGAATCAAATCGTTAGCTTGCAGACGAGTCAGGGTTTGCCGGAAAATGAAATGACAAAAAGGTAGAAGAAAAGATTGAAAGAAAAAGTGGAAGATTGTCATCGAATGATAAAGAATAAGAGAGGGAAAAGTAATGTGTTATTTATTGTGCCTGTCTTGAAGCACAATAGATAAAATAACGCAAAAACATAATGATCGAAAGAAATAACAATTGAAGGGATCAATAGTACTAACGATTCGAATGAGAACGGGATCGTAATAAAAAACTTGAAAGAGTCGAAATAGTAACGAACACTTCACCGGTTAAGCTCATAGTACAAATTTTCGTTAACCCGACGGAAACTCGCGGAACATACATACTACACAATACAAAAAACCATCTGGCGTCGTACCCAAACTCTCTTGGTAATACTCGTTTACTTAAACCCATTCCTTCAAGGCTATGCAAATTAACGTAGGAATAATCAAAACCTCCATAAGTACCTCTCTTGCGGTTTAAGAACAGCGACAATCTGACAAAAGTGGGTTTACAGAATAGCGAACCTTCTCTAATTGAGAGTTACTCGCCCTATGTCATTAAACGGCAAGGCAGCACTATAAGGGCCAGACAATCATCAATACGAACTATCTTCTGTGAACTCATTGGAAATCCACAATCATATCATAACATAAAGGTTAGTTATATTAAGTCGTTTTTATGCTTTTTTCTTTAACCTACATCGGTGCAAACCCCAAGGGTATACAACACCGATGGCAGGAGTCGCGGATCGGTCTCCTCCGCCTTTTTTGACTCAGGGACAGTACAGCCGGCTGAGGCATTCATTTCCCCCCCTACGGAGAGGGTCGTCCGGAGCCCACAGCTCTCTTCGGTATTTGGGCCTGTGAGCGGGCGGTATCCTCCGCCACCTCCCCTACGGGGCCCTCTGGAAAACCGGGTCCACGCCCATCGTGTTTCCCGGCAGGGACAGGCCTTTTATATAAGTTATATATATATATATGTAATAGAATTAAGATCCCTAATAACTATATATTTAATATATATATCTGTGGTATATATTATTATATATATGCTATATATATATATGTTATATTTAGAATATAAAAACTATAGTATATATATATATATATTATTAATATTACTTTAATTAGGTGTTTTATATATATTATATATAGTTTATATTTGATTAAATTAACTATATTTTAAATTTCTTGAATTAGTGTTTTATATTTTTTTATTGTCTATAGTATTATTTTTTTTATATATATAGTTATTGTAAGTATTATATATTATATATTAGTATTACATATATAAAATTATATATCCCTCAAGTTCCATAGGCTTAATATACTATATTATATTATATATTATATATATATTATCTTATAACTTACATATTATTTATAATAATAATCATATATTAATTAATTATATAATATTTTATTATTAATAAGGTATATCGGGGACTATATAATAATATACGTCTATATTATACCTATATATCAATATTAAGTATAATAATATGATATAATAATATACTATATAGTGTACTATATATTATATATATATATTATTTAACCTATATTAATGTATTTTTTAATTTTTATATTTATATCATTTTGTTCTTTTCTCTCCTCTCTCCTGTTTTTATTCTATTTACTGATCATAGACCATTAGTATACCTACTTAGATATATATAATACCTTCTTTTTGATGAATTTTTTTAAATGAATTATCATCGTTTATTTTATTGTGTTATTAATTGAATAGAAAATATAGTTTGACATTTTAATGGTTTATTATTAATAATGTTGTTATATATTATATATATATATATATAGGATAAATATAAATAAGTATATAAATATGTGAATATATATATTATATAAGATCTACTAAATAATATATAATACTATATATTATATAAGATTAATAGGAATTAAGTTAAGATAAAAACTGCTCAACTTCATGTCTATGTAATTATATATTTATATATTATAGTATAAATTTTTATATTTACAAAATTATAATAACATATATAATAGTATCAGCGTATATTTATTATATTATATATATAATATATATATAATAAATTATAATAAAATTCTATATACATATAATATATAATATATATATTATAGTTATATATATATTTCTTATATTATATATATATTTATATATGATATATTATTATAACGGCATAGTTACTCGAAAAAAAAAAATTATTAATTTTATGCAACTAAAAAGTACGAAAAAAAAGGTACCAAATAAAATCTTGATCCTCGGTAAACTGCAAACTTTTTGGTTCAGTGCATTCGCTGAACCTGTATGGAAAGGATTTTTATTTTATTTTCTTTGTTTCTTGTTAAGAATTTTATTTGAATAATATGGCTTTTATAGAGTCATCAATTTTATAAAAATACCAGTATTTTTTTTATTTTTTAATACATTGGCTATTAGCTATAAGTATTATATATATTATATTATTAATATATAGTATATATAATTATATATATATATATTATTTAATATATAATTATATAACAGTATATAAATAATATATATATAAGTAAATATATATATATATAATACTATTAATATAATTTTATGATATTATATATATTATATATTTATATTATTATATATATATATATATTATATATTATTACTATTATATAGACTTTTATTCTAAATAAAACTTTTTCTAAAGTTGATTCCATGATTAACTTCCTTTATTGGTAACCATTGTTATATTTTTATATGTATATATTATATATATTTATATTTACTCATATATCTTCCACATGATATATTATATTTATTATATATATAATATCTATTATAGTATATATATATATTATATATATATATATTTATTAGTATAGTATATATGATTATATATTATATTAATTATATTTATATATATATATATATATTATATATTATAATGATTATACTCACATAGATACCTAAATTATATTATTAGAATTAATATATAGATATATCATTATAGTTGTGACTTACGTGGATCGGGATGACTTTTGGAAATGGTCAAGATATCTTGATGAGGGTGGTTTTCGCATCTTGTATATTTTTTTTACTCCTTTGTCTTGTGGATATAGGCTCCCCCTGCCCCTTTTTGAGTGGTGTGGTTAAAACGGTTAAGTTTACAGTTTATAACGTATCGATTTATTTATATAACGTATACTATATAATAATTTATATATTACATTCATATTATGGATGATTATGAGTCACTGGCATAACATATTTATTTATTTTTTTAAAAAAATTATAACTGATACGAAATTTATATAATTTATATATTATATTATACATGTAATAACATAATATATATGTATGATTATAATAATATATATATAGATATTATATAATTTTTAATAATCAAAAAATATGTACTTTTTAACCTTGAAAATGGGGAAAATTTTTGTAGCTATGATATCAAAAAGAAATTTTTCATTTTTTTAAAATTAAACATTAGGGGTTATATCTACGCTTGTAAATTCTTTTCCTTGGTGGTTACGGAACTTCCAACGGATTGTATTTATTAAGCCTTATATTTCGTATATATTTTATAATTAATATCATTTATTAAATTTATTTGTTTTCTATTTTAATATAATTATTAGATGACCTATTCTCAAGTAAGTAATTAACAATTACTAATATATTTGATTTTATTATGATATTAATATAATATATATTTAGTAGTTATCTTATTATTATTATGATAGGTAATTTATACTTATTATATAATATACTTATTAATTTTAATATATATATTTAGATATTAATACTATATCATAATGATTATATCTTTTACAGGGACTTTAGACATCTTATATTGAGGGTTATATATATATTATATTATAGATTTGATTTATTAAGTGGCAAAACCCTATAAATATTCGTCTTTTTACTTTTATAATATTCACGTATATTGTAAAATATATTCAGTATTATTAATACTTTTACTTATATAGTCAAAAGACGAAATAAAATAGGAAAATATGATGCATTCACTGACTAACTTCTTTTTTGTATTGATTATTTTCTATTGTACTATATATTTTATTTAATTAAAAGGATATGTAGGACATATATCAATTATCATTAATTATTATTTATCTTAAGTAAGATAAATGTCTATATTACTTATATATGTTTATTTACTGTATCTTACCTTTGAAATGGAGAGATGGTACTGCTTTAAAGAAAATCAAATCTATTTATGTCTTAAGCTCATTTACTGCTTCATAGTAATATAAAAGGTTGCGCTATAAAATGAATTTTATATATATCCTAATATATATATAAGTACATACATTACGTTTATATGTATGATTAGGCATAGTGTTATCGGTTGTTACAATTAAATAGCTGTGCTAAGTAATAATTTACACCTGTTTATTACTGATATTATATATTATATACTATATACCATATTTAGAGATATATATACTTTTAAGTTATGTAGATAGATATACCACATTATTTTAGTACGAGTTTCTATAGTATGTAATGCTTATGATAGAGTAGTGCCGCTAAAAATTGGTAATATAATTATTTATTTCAAGAATCGCGGTTTATGATATATTTTTATACTACAGTAGAACGTTATTGTAGTTAAATTAAGAGGTGGAACCTATTTGAGAGGTTATCTTAATATCCTTAGTGCATGAAGTGATAGAAATATCAACTAGATGTCTGTATTATCTATTCTAAGTTGTGGATTATTTTTGATTGCATATAGGATTATTAACATTTTGTTAATTCTAACGATCACATTAAGATTTCTCTTTGCTATCATATTGACCGGTCAAAATTGACCTGATTTTTCAGAGTCGAAGTAAGTCGCGGTTCCATTGAAATAATACATCGACATTATAAATTGTTGAATTTTAACATTGTTCTGAAATTTTATTGGTTTCAAACTTTCTTCTTTATTTTTATAGAGTAAGCTATTAATGTTATTAAAGATCCACTTATCCGCTATATAGGCTTGAATAAGGTTATTTTATAAATTTAAACAACCTATAAATGAAAATGATGGAATTTTAGTCTATTACTGAAATATATCTTATGTTTAGATCTATTATGTGTATATATAAATATAGATGATATTAAGAGTTAAAATA
>JABUQX010116245.1:27500-32500 GCA_015478945.1 Trachelipus rathkii | reverse complement strand
TTATTATATATAGATATGAGATATATCTTTATTACATATATATATATATATATATATATATATGCGAATTTGTTTGGAAAAGACAATTTCAAGGTCAGGATTTATTTAAAAGTATATTAAAATGTATATCTGAATTTAAAACAATTTAATTTTAACTACTATTTATTTATTATAAGTTATTTTTTTTCTCTCAATAAATGTTCAAAAGAATTGTTTTTCTTAAATTTGTAACTTTTTTGAACTTCACAATAAATTGAATATATTTATTTCGTATGATTATTTCTTATTTTTTAATTTAAGTTAAAGCTGAATTTTTGGTTCGAATGCATTCATTTGTCAGAAAATAATAAATGTGATGAAGTGAAAAAGGTCATATATATATATATATATATATATATATATATATATATATATATATATATATATATATATATATATATATATTATTATATATTATATGCTATGGTTACATATACATATATTATTACATATTAGTAGAAATTTTTACGAATGTAACTAGGAATGCTAGATATATATATATATATATGATATATATATATATATAGGCATATATATATACATATACATATATATATATATATATCAGTGGGCGAGAGGCGTGGCATGTTGCAGCAGTCATCGCTACAGTTTCCGTTTCCCTATTCCGTCTTTATATATATATATATATATATGGTTATTTGCCATGGTCAATTTCAGATCGACTATAATTTATAATTAACAGCTCTGACACTGATCCACAACCTTGTTTTAAAGAAGTTACCAAGTAAAATCATAGAATGTTATATATTATTATTATGACACATTTTATAAATATTTTACATATTTATTTTTTTTTATTTATTATAGAAGAAGACTTAAATATAGCATATATATATATATATATATATTATATTATATATATATATATATATATATATATATATATATATATATATATATATATATTATTATCCAAATTATGTCCCCCTATTTCGTAAACACCCTGTATATATATATATATATATTCTTACCCTTTACTTATAAATGTAGTCCAGTCTTCGCGTTCTTGTGGCAAATTTTTCGGTCACCATGTTGTAAAAATTTTCTTGTTCTTTTAGCGATGCCAATACTTCTTTTTCAATTGATAATAAAGAAAGACTGCTCAAACGATCTTCGCTCTGGGTGGATCTTTTGTATGTATGTATTCTTTTGAGAGCTGAAAAACTTGGTTCCACTGATGCAGTCGTCGCGGGTATGGTTGAAATCAATTTCGCCAATTTAAATATCTCTTTAAAGGGCTGGTGCAAATTTTCTGTTGTTAGGAATTTAATTAATATGTGTGGGGATTTTCCTTGGAAAGTAGTGGTTCTATAAAATACGTTTAATTCGTTTTTGAGCCCACACATATCGAAAACGCTTGGGTAAACTCTTCCTAAATTGATGTAGAGAGATTCGGGAAAACCATTCTTCCCGGCAAATATTTCAAATTTCCTAGGATTCAAGAGTTCAAAAAATGTTAAGTTTTGGAGCGAAGTGAATCTAGTGGTTAAATGACATGTTAAATTATCGATAATGGAGAAATAAAGTCTGCGATATCGTTGTTCTTGTGACAAGTTATCTAAATCTTCGCGTCTCCTATTTTTGGGTAAACCCGTCATAGATACAGTTTTTTCCCAAAGTGGAAGAAACCCAACAATTTCACATTTATCACACTTGTCCTGTTCTAAAATTATTCTGTCCAATAATTTCTTTTGGCATTTATCACAATGATTAACACCCTGCCTTAAGTTTTTTAAATATTGGTGGAAGTCTTTTACATAGTTAAGGCATTCCATAATATCTATATTTTCCGTTTGCAAAATTTGGAACAATATGTCCGATTGGGAGAATAAAGGCGAAAATAAATTTAAAAGAAAAACTGTTTCAAAATTTTTCAGGAAATCAACGTATCCATGTGCTGTGCACCTGTCTGGTCCATTCCATTGGTCATCATCGTTTTCATAAATGCTTGAGAAGAAGTCAGTAATTGGTTTCCAATAACTATCAACGGTGTTAACCAAACGAGAAGTAAAAGACCATCTTGTTGGAGCAAAAGATGGAATATGCTTTTTAAGATGTTCCTGAACTGCAAAGGCCCTTTTGCTAGAATGAGATGAAAATGTTGCAATTCCATTTAAAGTGGAGAAAAATAAGTTACACTCAGGAATTTCATTCATGCCCTGAGCCAAAACCAAGTTTAATACGTGAGCGTAACAATGAGTATGTAGAGCCTTAGGGTACTCATCTAGAACTTTCTTTTGTAAGCCCGACACATGACCTGACATTAGTTTAGGAAAGTTCATTAGGGGCACAATGATGCAAAAAGATTCGATGAGTTTACGTTTTTGTAAATTTTGAACATGGAGAATAGGTGTCATTTGGTTAAAGTTAATGAAATGATTGTAAGTAGAGCGATGAAGTGTCAGGGAAGAATTTTGATTATCATGTAGAAGGTCATATTTGTGTTGATAGAGTCGACGTGTAAGATTGTGGGTTTCACCAATGTAGAGGGATTCGCAATCTTTACATGGAATTTTGGAGACACATTGGGAAAGTTCATTAGGGGCACTGGGTTGATGAATGTGAGGTTTAAGGGTTTTTTAAGAGGAAGAATATCAGAGGAAGTGAAACGTAGAGTTTTTGGAAAGATATTTTTAATGTGGTTGAGAGGAAATTGAGGTAGAGGGAGGAAAGAGTTTGAATTACGGGAGCGGTTAATGGGAGGATTGTAGTAGGTTCTGTTTGCCTTTTTTTATGGCCTTATGGATGATATGAGAAGGGTAAGAAAGTTTTTTTGAAAGTAGATGTAGGAAAATCGAGTTCAGGTTGAAGGTAGGAGGGATAACATAATTTCAATAAACAAAAATGTGATTACAACATTGACATAATACAAAATAATATTTTGAGCACCACAAAAATTTATAACAAAATTAAATTATCCAAACTTTAAATATTATATAACTCAGTAACTTTTGCTTTTTTAATGTTAGTGTATAAATTTCATCTGAACGAGGTTCCAGCATTGGAACGAAAGCTCATGATGTATACAATATATAAAGTAGAGTTTAGTATTTAATAAAGTTTTATTAGTGCTTTAAACCTTTAGAATCTCCTATTTGATTCCTTCATATTTCAATAGCCTCCATTGTATATATATATATATTATGAGTATATATGTTTATAGTTAGTTATATATATATATATAAGTTAATATTAGCTTAAGACGCTAATTATATTATAGCATATAGTTATGATATATATTATATATTATTATTATATACATATATATATATTATATAAATAAGTATATATATAGTATATATATATATATATATGTTATATTTATATATATATATATATTATTAAGTATATATATATTATGTTATATATATGGTTACATATATATATACATAAGCATATATAATATATGTTACTGGCATGTTATATATATATATATAAGAGATATACCCGGTATATATATACTGGTATATTATATATATATAGCATAATATATTATTATATACATATATATATATATATATATATATATATTATTATATATATATATATATATATATATATATATATTGCGATAGCTAGTTAAGTGAGTTGAGATATATATATATATATGTATATACATATGTTAATATATATATATATACATATTACATATGTTATTGTTATTAATATATATATATATATATAGGGTAGTTAAAGTATATATATATATATATATATAGCAGGTATATATATATATATATATATATGTATATATATATATATTGCTGATTGACAAAATTTTATTCTTTTATTCTCATATTTTTAAAATCAACTTAATTAAAACTCTTTTTGACAGGGGATATAAAATTTCGTCATCTTATGTTAATTTTTACAAAATAACTTGATTTTCTGATAACATTATTTCTGAAGAATGGGTTCCCAGAATTTATTATTGACTCAACTTTTCGAAAACTACTTTCAGCAAAATTTAAAGACAAATCTCAAGCTAAATTAACAGCTCCCAAGGATATTTTGTATATGAGGTTCCCTTTTCTGGGGAGAATGAGTTACGAGTCTTTCTAAAATTGACTAGTTTCTTTAAAAACAAACTTTCCACAGTTTAAATTTAGATTTGTATTTTTTGAGTGAAAACAAAATTGGGAAATATTTTAAATCAAAGATAAACTCCCATTACCTTTATGCTCATCAGTAATATATTATTACAAGTGCGGTGACTGCGATGCTACCTTGCATAGGAAAAAGATGTAATATGAAGCCTTTCCACGGGTTTTGCGGAGTATAAATCGCTCATTTAGAACCCTAGATCTTCATTTACATCATCCCTCCCTATTCAGCTCTCTCTAAATGCTCATTTCTTCAGAAGGCCACCATATACAGCCACTAATTTGAATATTTAAGTCCCAAACTGAGAAACCCTTGATTCTCTAAAGAGTTAGAATACTTGTATATATTTGGCATCTCAAAAACCGACCTTTAAATTTATAGGGAAATCTTAAATTTAACAGCCTTTTTAAATATTGAAGTGAAATTTTGCTTTAAATTAAGAACTCTTTTACTACATAATATTGAAATCATTAACTTTATCTATATGGATTTATCTATTTGTTCCTTTATATATTATTTTAATTGCCGCTAATTTTATATGCTTCCTTAAAATGGGGAAGAAGGGCTTCACCTCGAAACTAGACGGCTCATACTCGAGATAATACGTTGAAATACGTTCGTGGTAATACTCAAGATAATACTTGAAGGAATACTCGAGATATATACAGGGATATATCTAGGTAAATACCCGAATATATATGCGTTATATGTATGGTATATATATTTATATATATAGTATATATATATATATATATATATATATATATTTATATATATTATTAAGTATATATATATGTATATATATTATTATTATTAATATATATATATATATTAAA
>JABUQX010116245.1:0-25000 GCA_015478945.1 Trachelipus rathkii | reverse complement strand
CCTTTTTTATCTTTTAAATGTTAAAAAAGCGAAATAAAGAAGAAAAATTTAAAATAGTTAAAAATGTGGAAAACTTGTATGATATTACCGTTTTCTGAGAAAACGAAGAAGCTCGAGTAGTTCGAGAGTGAGCACGCAAAGGTGCCAAAATGTTAATTCTTTTTCTTTAATTAAAGCAAATATCCTACGGTAAACAAGAACGAGTGCATGTGAGTCGGGGTTTCTTCGCCCACTGGACGCGATGGGGACATCGTCCCCCTCTGTCCCTCCTTGGGTCGGCCTGAACCCCTAAAAAGGATATAAAAAGAAAAATAACATCTACTCCAAAGCGTAAAATTTTGCTAATGCTTGGCAACTGTTGCTCTCGTACAATGCAGGATTCAAGGTCAATCACACCGTATGCTTGCCACATCTAAGATTATACATAAGTATTGAAGGTGTTATTATTAAATATTAGAATTAAATGATTTTTAAGTTCCATCGATGAAATTGCTTGCTAAAATCAAAAAATGTTATTTTTTTTAAGGTTATAATTTTAGTTACACGCATGATGCTTTCGGGAGAGCTGGTCTTATATATATATATATATATATATATATATATATATTATTAGGTAAGAGCAGCAGCAGAGCAGCAGCATATATATATATATGTTATATATATATATATATATATATAAAGATATATATATATATATATATATATATATATATTCATCGATCTCAAACTCTTGCAGTGAATTTTAAAAATGATTGTTAAATATAAACAAAAGAATAAATATGAAAAGTGTTAAAAAGTATAAAAAAAAATCTATCTACAAAGCTAAATTAACATAAGCCAATTTTTGTAAACCTTTTCACTTCTGGTAGCAACACTGAAGTAAAATTATAACACTGGCCAACAAAGATTTGGTGTGGCAAAACATTTGAAGGTCATTTTTATATATAACTTGTTGCCCTGATTCCGAATATAACCTCCGTTTTCCTAGATAGATTTGCTCTAGTTTTTGAGATACAGGGTGGTCACAAAAATATATTAATAACAACAATTTATGTTAGGTAACTTAGGTTGTAACGTAATTCACAATAAAAAACACGAAAGATATATATCAAATTGTTACTGAGGTAAATAAAATGCTAATAGGTCAAAACATTCAATACAGTACAATGAAATCACAATTAATGCATTACAAATCGCTGTCTGTATGATTGTCTTCTGTGTGCAGAATGTGGACAATATCACGCTGGCGCTCCAACAATAGTCTGCCATCATGTGTGTATCCCATCTTCCTTGGCATCTTTCTTCCATCACCTTGATATCTTGATGGAACCTCTCCCCTTGTTCCTCACTATAACATCCTAGATTATCCGGAAACCGATCTAAGTGACTTTGTAGAAATGAACTTTATGCTCATATTAGCATTCAAATTCTTGAAGTCTGAGCATTTTCTGTAATGAGTTCTACATAGTTGCAGATTTATGGTGCCGCTCCAAAGTTTTGAACAACCAAGATGAAACTTTTCCAGGTGATGCTTCAATATCAGTCATGGAATTTAAGTGAAATTGTCATCCTTGATGATTTTGGCGAATTTGAGGGCTGCTAAAGATTCCAGCTTGAGTTACTCAACCCTGGAAAAAAATCTGCAAATATGCATTTGAAACATTCACCATCTTTGCCTCCAGGGCCCTAACAAATTGCTTCATCAGTCCTAATGCTTGATGTGGAGTGGTGGGAAAATAATTTTTGCCCTGTCAACCAGTGGTTCGTTAATGATATTTGATGCACCTACAGTCATATTTTCCCTAGCAGACCATACAACTTTTTCCCAGTGGTCTTCTTTAGCCCTACTATCCCACAAGCATATGAAACAAGGGTACTTAGTATATCCGCTTTGCTGCCCAAGTAAGATGTTGACCATCTTCAAATCAACGCATATAGACCATTGGTGTTCATTATATCTAAGCTTCTGCAAGATCATTCTTATATTTTCATATTCCTCTTTCAGTTTTGTTGAGTGACCTATTGGAATCGATGCATAACTATTGCCATTGTTCAATAAAACACATTCAAGCTTTTCGTTGAACTATCCATAAACAATCGCAATCTTCTGGTCGGTATTTAGGTAACCCCATTTGGAGTAGGAGTCCAGGGATGTTCCTACAGTATACTAGGTCATCTTCTTCAATGAAATATGGAAGAAGTACTCCCCTCTCTTGTCCGAAAAAGTTATTTTACATTCGGCCTTGAGATAGTTCTTTTCACTTAGTCTAGATGCTAAAAGCTCAAAATCTTGCTTGGAGAGACTTAACTCTCGTACTAAATCATTGATCTCTTCCTGGGAGAACTGTTGCTGTGTAGAAGTACTTTCTTCATATTCACTACCACTATCTGCACGTGTGCACACCAAATCCTGGATATCTTCTTCATCAGACAATGCTAGGTCTGGGAGTGTAGTGAACACTGGGATGGGGACATCGTCGGAGTGTGGTACAGGTCGCCTTGCTGATTCCAAATCAGGATACTCAAATTTACGTTTCTTGTAACGGGTGATACCCTCACATTAAACAAACAAAAATAACAGTCACTGTGGTGATTCTTTGGCTCCCGCCATACCATAGGCACACCAAATTTTAAACCTTTTCTTCGTCCATTTTTCCACTGACGTAGATTTTCGACAATACGTTTTACAGACCATATGGGAGCCCAAGACTTATCTTGGTATCCGAGTTTCATTCCAAAGTATGCCAGATCTTGTTTCACAAAGTTAGTAATATTTCTTCCTTGGTTCTCCTGGCAATATTCACCACACAGATGTAGCAGAATACATTGGGGTTATTCAAACAGGCTCTTCTTGAAGTACTCCATAGTTGTAAAAAAATAGAAAAAAATAAAGTATATAAAGACATGCCCCAAAAAGAAATAAAACGATATTACTGTAAAATTTGCATTAAAAAGATATTTGTATAAGAGTATATGTGGAACACCCTGTATCTCAAGAATCCAGAGCCAATCTTGGAAAATCCAATGTGTCATTTCTGAAATCACAAAGCACACCCGGATATACTATAAAATTGATAAAAATATCCTGCAGAAAAATTGTTGGCCAGTGTAATGGGTTTTTACAAAGTCACAGCTATATATATATATATATATATATTTATATATATGCATATATATATATATATATATATATATATATATATATATATATATATATACATATATATGATTTATATATATATATATATATTATATATACAGTATATATATATATATATATACACTGCATATATATATATTATTATTAATATATTTATACATACATACATATATATGTTATTAGTATTACCATCATTATCATTATATATATATATACTATTATGCTAGTATATTATTATTACATATATATATACATATATGCAAGGGCGTGGCCTTTTCTAATAAAATATTCTTATATATATATATATATATATATATATATATATATATATATATATTACATAGTACATTATTATTATTAGTTGAGATATATACATATATGTATATATATATATTATATATATATTTATATGTTATATATATATATATATATATATATATATATGCAAAAGTAGCGTACCTCCGAAGAAAAAAAAATGAATATTATATATATATATTACGCAGCAGCAGCATATTATTAAAGATATATATATATATATATATATATATATATATATATATGTTAGAGCATATATATATATATATATATATATATATATATATATATACATATATATATGCAAAAAGTGGGCGTGGCCTCTGAAGAAAAAAATATTGGACCCAAGCCACTTTCGATATTTAATTAAATAGAGGTGGGTGGGAAATATCTGAAGGTACATCATCGTAGCATCACCTATGGTATTGTTTAGTTTTTTCATTTAACTCAATAACTAATTAATGAAAATTTAACTACAAGATAAAAATAATTTTTGAAAATGAAAAATCATTTAAGCACAGATAAAAAGTGCACAAAATCGACTTTATGAATCAACAAATTTTAGTTTAAAATAAATAAAATCTCTTATTTCTGATTTTTCCCTCAGATCATAAGATGCATTCCTTAGTTTTATCCATTTAGGAACATTTACCTATATATATATATGGTTGCTATATATATATATATATATAGCATAGGAAGCATATATTATGCTATATATATATATATAGTTATATATATAAATATATATATATATATATATATATATATATATAGCATATATATATATATATATATATATATATATATATATATATATATGACCTTTAGTTTCATAGCGAAGATAAATATGCTTTTAAATTAAATATATTGTTAGTTTATGATACTAGCAATTAATTAAGATACTGATGAGAAAGATGCGAAATTTGAAAGTATCAATAGTTTAATAATAAAGTAAGCAAAAACGCTTATTTTGCATGAGAAAGAAAACGGATTTTAGTGCTAATACTTGAAATAATTCAAGGTAGGGTAAAAAAATAATGTTTCTGGGTAAAATAAGTTCCGTATTATTTTTTTTTTTCATATATAGATTCTGTGTATATATAATGTGTACAAACATATCATAACCTGAACTTAGAGGAAAACCTAACCTATATGGATCGACGATGCAGTAAAACTCAACCTAGCCTATATGGATCGACGATACAGTAAATTTCGACCTAACCTACATAGATCTACTTTGCCGTAACAGTTTTTCTCTTGTTTTCGGGAAGATTTCTTGCACTACAGAAAATATCCTGAGACGAAGTTTCTCCCCGGCGCTGCCAAGTAAAGGTACGAAGCGCAATGATACATTATTAAATAAAATTACTTTATATTATATTTAGAATTTTTTGATATTGCTCATCAGCACTCAAATTCTCAAATTTATTGTTAGTATCATATAATAACAATATATGAAAGAAAAGTAAACAGGTTAACTGAGCCTGACTGAAACCCTATGTAAGGATATATATTTACATTTACAGAGCATAGGATATTTGTTAAGTTAAGGAAATATATATATATATATATATATATTGTTGTTATATATATATATAGTTATTGGTTATATAAATATATATATATATTATATATATATATATATATATATATATATATATATATATATATATATATATATATATATATATATGGTCTTATGTAGATGATTTGCCCAATGTTTTGGAATCGTTCAAACGTATCATTTCTAGCAACTTTACATTTTTATGAAAATATTTTAGAAAGTAGCTTTTTGTTTTTAGGCGAGATAAAAATTTATTTCTTAGTTGTTAGGAGTGAGGAATTTAGATGCGTAAGAATGTCGAATGCTAATTTCTATGTTCTTTTGAAAAATATTAGAAATGAAAGTGACGCTATAATTTTTTACAAAATATTACTGATCATAAAAAGTGTTTAGATAATCACAATATGATTGTAAGTCAAAGAATTAATTATTTTTGGCGATGTAGAAAAAGTGATTGTGATTCGTGCGTTGAAAGTGACTCTGTTAGTAAACGATATATTTTGTAATTAGATTATCTTTGAAACCATTATAGGTGAATTGTCTTTTGAGACCCTTCACATCACATCGGTTGCTAAAATGGCCTCAAAGAATCTGGAATTCTGTTCAGATTGCGTAAATTTTTCTTCTGCTGCTAAGATACTCCAGTTATATAAAAGTCTTATTCGCCCCTCACCCCCGTATGGAACAATACTGTTCCCACATTTGGGGTAGATCCGGTTCCACCCTCTTTTGGATAGAGTTGAAGCCAAGGCTAAGAGGCTATAAACTGTCCTATACTTCTGACCCTTGACCCTCTCTTCTCTGGTCGTGACGTTGGTGCCCTATCTCTTCTATAGGTATTACAACGGTGCAGGTGCTAGAGAGAATTGACCTTCCCGCATTCCTCCAACTGCGTCACCTCGGGTAACACAAGAAAAGCCTCAAGTTCTCTCTCATGAAAATTGTGTGAATATGATTCAAGGATCACTCGTTGTGGTCCCTCCTTCTTTCCAGCCACATCTGTTTTGGAACTCCTTGCCTTCTTTTATTTTCCCTGCAATATTCAATCTTTCCTATTTAAGTCCTGCGTGTCTGTGCTCATACCTGAGGAAACAAAGCGAGGGGTGGGGTGGGACAGGGTGTTTACTTTTCTCATTTATTAATTTTGTTTTTCTTTTTGTAATTTTTTATTTATCTGTTTATTTATTTATTTGCTTTGCCCCCTCCAAAAAGGGCCCCCCTGCCTGTGAGTGGTATCATGTAAAAATTTAGATTCATAAATGCTGGACCCTAGTGAACCAACATCTGTTATACTACAAAGAAGAACTAAATATGGCAATAAAATACAAAGCAAAACTATAAATACTTTCGGAGGTAAGTTTGTTGATTACGTTACGTTGATGATTACTAGGTTAGGTATGATTAGGTTAAGAGTTTGCTAGTTAGGTTAGGTTAGCTAGGGTTAGGTTAGATAGGGCTGGGTTAGGTTAGATACGATTAGGTTAGGGGCCCAGTTGGTTAGGTTAGGCTAGGTTAGGCGCTAGTTTTTAAAAATTAGTTTTTATTTTTTTTTAGGCTTGCGTGGATTTTGATTTGAAATTGAAGGCAAATTAAGTTGGAGAAGAGAAAACGATAGAAGTAGACGCCTAGACATTTTGCAAAAATGAAAAATCATGCATGGAAGAATGCACTGGAACAATAGGTTTTCGGTGGTATTTGTCGAGAAATCTTAGAAAGATATCTTTTTGTGTGCTGTTGATGACAGAAAAGAAAATACATTATTAGATTGTATTAAATCTTAAAATTCTAACTAATAAAGAATTACTGTTACTTACTGCTTAAAACTTACCGAAAAATACTAACAAGCGCGAGTTATAGTAATACTACACTACTTATAATAAACTTATATAATCATGAATACCTTTATGTTATATAGATCTAAAAGTGTTTTAATCAAAGTATAATACAAAATTATATTATTAAATATATAATATTATCACGTATAACACTATAATACTATAAATAAATATAATACAATAAGTTATCGGTATAATTATTCATTAACTCAGTATACTATCCGATATCTCTACATATCATATAATGATATATATCTATACTTATTTTAGATACAGTATATCATAGTAATACAACTATATAATGAGTAGGATTTATATAAGTTAAGTAGGGATAGTACGTGAGAATATGAAAACTACTAGTGTTAAGTCATGTAACAACTATCAATCTATGTATCAATATATATATCAGCTCACTCACAGTAGGTAAAATGTTATAGTTAAGAAAGTGTGTGTCCCTACAGGTATCTCTTAGTATTCTGGCCTACTATTAGAGCCTTCATATATATAAAATGTGAGTGTGAGGTGAGTGAGGAGGGTGAATATTATTATATAGACTCTTAGTAACGTTTGATGATGATGATGTAATAGTGTTCTTAATTTCAGAATTTGACATTAAAGCAAATCCTAACTAATACTCATTAAGCTTTTTGCTCCTCAACTAATAATGATCAACATTGCAATCCTAGAGCAAGTACGTGAATACATTTTCATTAAACGATTTTTATCTACAGACAAATGTTATCGAGAGAAAATAAAAATCATTATTTAATAATGAAACAAGGAGATAAATGACAATCTCAGTAGGTAAATTTTCATTTTAATTTTAGCTATAATTTTATTATTATGGAATAATAAAAGTTACTATATAACTCAATCAAAGTCTTAACTGAATAAATCCCATAAGGTACTTTCTAATATAACTAGTTAAACTGTTGAGACGAATTTCATATTATGCGATATATTACGTTATTTCATGTATGAATTTAGATAATGCCAGTGTCAAAGTATATAGACTAGACCCATCAGTTAGAGTATTGAAACGCTTAAATACAACTTTGTAATAGAGTGTAGATGGGCTTCTTACAACATGCAGTAATGAGAATGGACATGAGAAGGTCATAGATATATTTTACTCTAGTCAGTATAATAATAGCATGAATTAAATGTATAAGTTAATAATAAATGAATAATTAATTATATGAAATAATACTAAAATTTTGATATTCTATCAACACCAATAATTAATTATAATTATACTTATAAATTAATATATATTATTATACTACAGCCATAAACCAAAGATTCATATAAGTATGCTTATAGACAATGGCGATATCGAGAGAGAAATAACACGCGGAGATATGTATATAAATCTATATATAATAAACAAATATTCAGTAATGAAAATAAAAGACTTAAATTTTTTATCTATAAGTCGTGATAAGCACTTAAAATACCTGTCTTTCCGTAATCGATCCATTATAATTCATAGTACTATAAGCCAATAATACTAATATACTGATGACAAAATGCAATCATGGTAACTGAACTAGTTTGCGCTTAATGACTTAATATTATAAATGACATAAATGACATGGAGTATAATTATCACTCGAGAGAAAGAGTATGGAGATACAAAATCATCGAACAGGCCTAGGAACAGCCCGATTAATACCCCACTCTATTTTAAATACACAATTATAGATAAGAACAAGAATGGTAAAACTTGTAAAAAACAATACGTAAAATATAATATATATCTGGATGACAGAAGTATAAATTTAAAAAGCATATAAATGGTCGGTTAGAACCACTGCGTGTACTTGCTTCTAAAAGCTCTAAAAAATAGCTCCGCCCCTTTAACGACCGATTAAAATATTATCAAAATAGATTTAAATTTCGTAACGACTCCCGACAATACCCCAAGAAACCCACGGCATTGGAATGACTCATCTCCGCCAAATCCTAAAAAAGGAACCCCCTCTTAAGATACTCCCCAAGACAGAGAGAGCCCAACAGGGAGATATCAGAGAGACAAGTGGACGGAGGAAAGATTTGGAGAATGGAGTATCTAGGATGTTTTATACAGAGCATTACCACCTAGACGTGACTCAGTCGGGACAGATAAGACTTTGAGATAAAAATAACAAGTTTTTAAACTTAGGATATCAGTTAGGCATCAGATCAGGGAGGGTTGAAAAAACTAAGATTAGATAGATCAGTTTCTTTAAAATTGGGGAATATATATCTTTATAAATAAAAAGCAATACATTTATTAATATACATTGAGTATATAAATATATGTATAATAAAATTATATATATATGGTTATATGTCAATGTATATTATCATTAATTTTTTTTTTATTTTATTTTAATTTAAAAATAAAAACAGGAAAGAAAAAAATTATAGCCTACAAGATGTAATTCACGGCTATACTAGGGAATCCTGGTTGAGAAACAAAGGTAAATTATTGAAATTTAATTATTATAATAATTCTAATTAAAAAGTGTTATTAGTGATTTTTAATTAATTGTAATTTATTATGAAAAACAATTATAATTCATATTATGATTATTGATAGCAATGGCAAGCGTTGTTTTGTTTGAAAAAATTAATGATAACAATAATAATAACAATACAACAATATTGACAGTGGTATCAATAAGAATAATAATAATAATAATAATAATAATAATAATAATAATAATAATAATAATAATAATAATAATAATAATAATAATAATAATAATAATAATAATAATAATAATAAGAGTAAAAATGATTATATAATAATAATAATAAAATAATAGATAATAATAATAATAATAAAAAATAAGATAATAATATAATAATAATAATCAATAATAATGATAATATAAAATAATAATAATAGATAATAATTACATAATAATAATAATAAGAATACCTACTAATAATAATAATAATAATAATAAATTGTAATATTGTAATATAAAAGTTTTATCAGATTTCCTTTAATTATACTTCTTTAATAATTAATGATAAATAAAAAATGTAATTATAATATAATTTTTATATAATTGTTTTATTGTTTTATAATTTTTATAATATAATTTTATATAATTTTTATCTTGATATAACACCAAAAAATTTTTTAGTAATTAGAAATAAAAAAATATTATAAATATTTTCTTCATAACTTTTTTCCTGTAAGTTTCATGAGAAATGTAAATTGTGAATTTTCTTGTTTAGAGTAAAAATATGTAAGGGATAATTAAAGTAAAAAATTAAAAATAATTATGTTACTAATTTTTATCTAGATGATTATTTATATTTATATGCTATAATATTTTTGTTCTTATCTTTATCTAACAGGTTTTTTGGAATTACTTTTCGTAATTATCTTTCGTTCATGTGTGAATGGTAATAAAATTGAAAATTACTGCGTTTTAAAACTACGCACAAATCGGCCGGATGAACTAAAGACGAGAAGGCACAAAGCCGGCGAGTTGGCCTTCATGCATAGCATGTTGAGGTCGTAATCCTTCCATTTTATAGTGTCCCTATCGTCTTCACGGAGCACCAGTTAGGGTATGTTATCGACTAGCAAGGACTGGTTTTGCGTTGTGCGTGTCACTACCGTCTTCACGCTAGCACCGCAGTTAGAGGCTTGGTCCGACACAAAGACAAAAGGTCGTAAGGACGAGGAGGATTCGCTTCTTATACGAACCCTGGCACGGAATCTCCTGATAAAGGCCGAAAACCCATTCAGCAGACGAACCTTTGTTTCATTGATTTCAGTGGAGGGCAAACCTCGCTGAATATCCACCAGAATCCCAAAAGTTTAAGTACAGTTGCCGACATATTAAAGGAAAATGTTTTTTTTTATATACAAAAAATAATACAGATTTAAATTAAAGATAAAGAATAGAGTCATATACAAATGATATTCTTCATATTGATGTCGGGAGGCTTAATATGTTGAATATACATCTTGTAGCATGATTCCAATAATAAATACATAAATAATGTATATAAAAGTGTTACACTAGTAAAGCATATATGTTAATGCTCCCAAACACATTAACAGCTAAAGGAAAAGCTGTATCACATCATAAAGTTGACAGAAAATTCAACATAAAAAGCCATAGGAAAAAGGCTACTTTTTATTATTGCTGTAAAAATAAAAAGACAAAAAATTTTAGTGCTATTTTTTATTTTCTTTATATAAAAAAAAAAACTAGCAGAAATTAAATTTCACAAAGAAGTGAAAACAAATGTATTACAGTTGTTAAAATTAATTTTATTGTTGTTTTTTTTTTTTTTTTTTTTTTTTGAGGCAAAAATATCAAAAATAATATAAAATATCATTCTCATTATATATTTCTCTGTTTATTATCTCTTTTTCTTTTTTTCTGTATTTTTCATTCCAATGCAGGACAGAAGAGTATTTTGGAAATTAAGAGAATAATGCAATCATCTACTTAAATCTGAATAGTAGATTAAAAAGTCCATTAAATTTTTTTGTCTTTCTAAAAAGTTAGAGTAGAATTAGTAGATCCCTTTTGTGAAAAAATTTTTTGTTAAATATTAATTCGAAAGTAATTTGATTCATGAGGATTATTAAAATCTTAAAGAATAAGAAGCCAATCATAGGAGATGCATAAAAAGTTGCTAAGGGAAAAAGTACGTGCATATATTTGTTTTATTTACATCGTAGACTCAATTTGGAGCTGAATCAGCATAGCGCCTAAAATCTAGAATACTCTTTCACGCACTGAGACGTGAATGAGCGAGTTGTGCGAGTAAATAACAGGAAAGGGAGAAAAATGCAAAGTAAAACAGACCAGCATTGAGAAAGACATTGACGTTTGATGCCAAGCAAAGGCGTATCAAAATGACCATAAATATTAAACCTTGCTTCCTGCCGAGAAATGCTTTCTGCCCAGCTGTTCTTTTCTTGTTCTTCCATTATACACATACACACAGACATCTACATAATATACGGTTTTATACATAACTATATAATATATATAATATATATATATATATATATTATATATATATATATATATACATATATACTACTTATATAATATATATAAACTATATATATATAATATATATATATATAAATTATATATATAACGTAACAAAATAACGCCTTGAAATCTTTGTTCAGTTCTAAGTATATATATATTATATTTATATATATAATAGTATAAACTATATATAATAATATATATATATATATATTATATATATATATATATATATATATATATATAATTATAATAATATAGTATAATATACTATATATAATATTATATATATATATATATAATAATCATATATTATATATATATATGTGTTTTTTTTGTGTTGTTGTTTTTTTTATGCATTTTTTTTAATCAATTTTATGCATTTATTTTAATCATTATTTCTTTTTGATTATGTACTATATATGTCGTACGTATCGAGATATATATAGTGGAAAATGAATTCTTTAAAAAAAATTTCAAACAAAAATCACAATAATGGATATCATTATCATCAAAAAAATTATTTTCTTTGAAAATAGTAAAAACAAAAAGGGAAATGACCCTTTACCCGTAAAAATTTTTGGAAAAATAGAAATTCCGAATATTGCGTTTTTTTTAGTGTGGCTAAAAATGCCAAAGTGAAGTGTTTTTTTTTTGTGTGTTTTTTTTTGTGTTTTTTACATATAAAAATATAAATCGTTTTTTTTATATAGTTTAAAGTGTTGTAATTAATATCAAAGTTACAGAATTTTAGAAAAGACCTTATAGAAAGACAAAAGGTCACCAAAGATCATAAAGGTCAAAGAACATAAAAATGGTTCTATTTTGACCCCTTGACCCCAGAACACAATTTGACATTAGAACACCAGAAAAATGTTATAATAGAACACAGGTCATTAGAGAACATGTCCTCCAGAACACAAGAACAGAGAATTTTTTAATGTTCTAAGTGAACAAAATTTGTAGACATTGTTCCAGAGAACACAAAACTTTCAGAAAAGGTTTAATCACAACAGAATTTTATAAACAAAGTTTATAAATTAAAAATGGAGATCAAGTGCATGGATTGACTGATTCCAACTTAGAAAATATTATAGAAAAATATAGTTCACCTTTGAAGAACAAAAGAACTCTAGGAACAGCAGAGTTATTAGTTCTACCTTTGACACCACAAGAACTGAGAACAGACTAGAGTTATAGGTTCACATTTTAAGAAACATTTAAACAAGATAAGTCAGAAGAGATGACCTAAACATTTAGAACATATAACCTTTTTCTTAATTAGTATCCTAAAAGGAAATAAACTTATACTAATCCTATAGTTACAGACAATTAAGATAACGTCATTATTCAAACAAACATTGGAAACATATTCTATAATCTATATTTTATTTTATAGAACTTATAGAACAATAAAGAACATTATTGTGAATAAAGACTTAAGAAAAATATGCTTTATATTTTTATTTTTTTGTTTAAATAGTTTACATTTACTATTCTAATTAGAAAATATTATTATAATAGAGTTCATTTAATTTTTAATTAATATTTTTTTTAATTGTGATTGACAAACAATTTAACAGTGATTAGCTACATCTCTTAATATTCTGCAATATTTAACTGTCACGGTCTTTCCATCCCTCCCAATCACCTTAACATTTTCGTTTTGATAATGATAGTTCTTTGTTTAGATAGAAAAGAAAACATAGTTCCAATCTTTGTGAAACTTAGAAAAAGTCTAACAACAATAATAAAAATTTTTAATAAATTTTACGTTTCCGAAAGCGATTACTAACTACTCATTAAATAAATTCGATCTTAATGAAAACATTCTCATTAAATAAAGTGATTTAAAAAGAGAGAGATAAAAAAAAATTTTAAAGAAGGGTGACTTTTTTAAAACCAATGAATTTTTTTTGTGTTTTTTTTTTACTGAAAAAAGCTGCTGGGTATTCACAGAACCTAAAAGAAACAATAGAAAAGCTAGAAAACTTTGAAAATTTTGAGCAAGTTTTAAGGAAATTTTAAAAATTATAGTTTAAAATATTTTTTAAAATTATAGTACAACAATAGAATTGTTTGAAATTTTAAATTGCAGAAAAATGAGCCAATTTTCAGAACCAGAGCAAAAACATAGAAAAATAATTGCAGCCAAAAGAGATAATTTAATATAGATAATTATCTATGAAAAATATTTTGATAAGTTTCTTATAAGAAGTTTCTAAAATTTTTCTTTTGAGTAGTTTCTTATATTAAAAGAATGAAAATGAATTCAACGAGAACATTTAACATGGACTTTGAACTTTGAACTTTTTAATTTTGAATAAATAGAATATTTATTCCTCATCATCTAAATAGATTGATAAACTACAATAAATAGCTTCACCACAATGAAGAGAAATAGTAAAGATAAAGAAGAAGACAAAAGAATTTTGCAACAACTAGCTTCTATGTACAGTAACATAGAGGAAGCTATTGATTATTATAGTTGGATTCATAATGAACCACCCAGTTTTCTATCAGAGGAAACAAACAAGAACTTTTTCTAGCAGCAGAAACAATGAAGATATTTTACTGAAGAACCAATACGATATAGAATGCCAACTATACCTTGGACAATGGATGGAACTGTCTCCACAGTAGAAAATAGAGTTATATTTTTACAGAATGTCCTAATGACATTGTTTTCTGTAAATGTATTTTACTGTTTATCGCTATGCAAGCGCTAATTTAGAAATTACAGCAAGAGACTACGAAATCTTGTGATGTTTCTTGATATGATATTTCAGATCTTGATTTCAAAAAGAAGATTTGTAAATTCCAATATATTACATCTTGCTTAGAGTGCTCAACCAAGCTAGAAACAATGGACACATTATGGGTAATTTCTTAACGAAAGTGAATCTTTCAACAATAATAATGATCATCAAGATATAGAAGATCTTGATCAACATATGGTAGATTCATGATTATTTACTACTTTGAATGAATTATTCATTCCAGAAGTAGGACGATTAATGAATCACAATGCCTACAATTATTCTAATTCAAGAATATCGAAAGCGATTTCTTATGAAAGAACAAAAGAGGCCCAAACAATTATGAATCATTTGGATCTCTCTATCGAAGGAACCAGACAACGCCAAACAATTTTGGATCAGTTATATGGCGGTTCTATTGAGAATGAACTCCTCCTGAACCCTTTAGACCTCTTCGTGAATAATGAGGACTCGAATATGGAAGAATATCCACATGGTTTTGATAATACAGAGATTCAAGTTTTAGAATATTACCCTTTTATTTTAACACCGATAATTGAGGTGTCTGAAGAAGTAGAAGAAGAACCAGAAGACATTGTTATGGTTATAGAAATATTTGGGGAAGAAGGAGCTGGGAATATACCTCCCCCCACAACTATTAATGAATATAGAAATATTTAGGCAAGCAAGAGTGGACAGACCTCTTCTTTAGCCAAAAAATGAATAACTCTGTGTTTAAAGTAGTACAGATGTACAAAATAATAAAAATAGTAAAATAATAGGTTACAATTACAGTACGAAACTCAAACCTAATTTGTATTCAATGTGACAAAAATAATAGTGTTGATAAAAACGCGTAACATTTTATGAAGAAAAGAAGATGGTATAACAGATGAGGTCCAATTTCTTAATAAATTCTTTAGATTTAAAATCTATTTAAGATAGTGAGAATACTTCATTAAAATATTAATGAAGTTATGTCTTGTCTGACCAATCACCTTCATACAAAAATAAAGAAAACTGATAAAAATTTGATTTCAGAGATGCCTGTATCTCAGACTACTTCCCTATGAAACATCTGCTGAATACAAGACTCTTTACATCAAAATCACAGATATATATTATATATAGTATAATATATATATATATATAATAGTATATATATAATAATATTATAATGATAAATATATAATATATATAGTATACTATTATATATATATATAACATTATATAATATAGAATATATATATATATAATAAAAACTATATTTATATATAGGTATATATCATATATCACTAAATATTATATATTATATACAAGTTTAACAATTCGTAGTAAAAATTTACAAAAATCATACGGGAAAATAGGATTTTGGACCTTTGAAACTAACAGAGTAGAAAATCAGAGATTTCGAAAATTGCTGTTTTCGCTTCAAGCGACTTCGTAAATTTTACCCATTATTTAAACAATATTAATAAACATATATTATATATATTTAAACATATATATATATATTTATAATAAGACAGAAATTTAGAGTTTAGACTCTAGAAATAAGAACTTATAGGCTCAGCTTTGAGAAATGAAGAAGAAATCATATGAAGAAAATTGTCCTTCATCCAACAGACAGCAAAGGAGAACATATTACTCCACAGAAATATTATATTTTAAATTAATATTAATTAAAGAAGTTAATTAATATCCAATTAATAACAAATTAATAGAAAAATAACCCTTTTAGGAAGAAAGAGACTCCTAAATAGCACAAATATCAAGAAGAAATTGATATTTTTCAAATAGAAACTCTTTAAGGAAAAGAGATTGATATAATCCAACTTAAGTAGTATATTAAAAGAAGGTTTAAGACAAAAGACAGAAGAAATTAATTATTGCTTCAGTATTATAAGAAGAATAATGAAGTACTTAGATTTAAATTCAAGAAATCTAGATAGAATACTAGAATAACATTTTATTCTAGCAAATTTTAAAATAGAACTTTAAAAGAAAAGTTGAAGTTTGAAAACATAATTTATAGGACATTTTATTTATTAGGAAATAAATTTAGATTAACAATCTTTTGTTTGAAAATTACCAGACATTATGTTGCACTAATTTTGCAAAGAATTTAGCAAATTTGCTCAAATCATTGATGAACTTTAAAGATACCAAAGCTTATATCTTAATAACTTTTATTCTCGTAAACTTTCAAAAGGCTCAAGTGACAAAAGTTTTTACAGAAAGTATAGGATAATAAAACAGACATTGTAAATGTTATAGAAGAATGGAAACATCTTTTAAGATATTTCATGAACTATTATTGGTATTATTTCTATTCTGAACTTTACATCACTTTTTTAGAAAAAGAACATGATAAGACCCATAGGTGCTTGCTCATGGCATTGATAAAAGGTGTTTATTTATTAATTATTTATATTCAAATGTTAATAAATAACATATTGTCTTATTCCTACATAGTTTATAGGATAAGAAAAGGGAAAGAAAATAAGAATTTTTATTCTACTTAACCATTGGGGCTTTACAGAAAAGAACCTAGGTTAATATTTTTGAAACAGAAGGTTCCAAATAAAGGATAGATAGTTTTCTTTAGTTTTCAGTCTTCAAGAGACTATATTATCAGAAGAGATCTGATAAGAGAAAAAATATAACATCAGAAATTAACAATGTAGAATAAAAAGATATCTTAGATTGCGATTCAAGGAAGACAACCTGTAAAAGAAGGAATTGGACACCCTTTTAGATAGGAACCTCTTCACAGATAGCTTTCAAGAACTTTAATACATTTACATTTTGTTCACCATTTAAAGAGAGTTTTCCAGTTGCAGAAGTTTAAACAACCTTTGACCCCAGATAAGAAACAGAATTTGCTTTTAAATAAATCTGGACACTTTTTTTAAAGTTAAATGAAAGCCAAGAAGGCCTATCCCTGTAAGAGGAAGATAGTGGGTAAATATAAAGAACAGAGTAAAGGTTCTTTTATAAATACTAGCATAGAAAAGGTTAGTTAATGGTCAGAAGTTGTGATAATTTAGACAACAATATGGAGACGAAACTTTTTAATAATTCTGTTAAAAGAACACATACAGAATCATTCGAGACTCATCCGTGAAAAAAGGAAGAGAATCCTTACTATTTTCAGAACTCGGTAATAACCAGGAATTTCATAGGATTGAAAGCGATAAGCGGTTATTCACCAAGAGCTTCTAGCGCACTATTTCAGGAATTGAAATTAGCATACTTGACAAGGAATATTTACCTTGTCCTACTTTGAGAAACTCGTAGATAAAATTAAGAAAGTAATGAAAACTTTCATTTAGGTTTAAAGAAAAGCCTCTTTAGGCATTGAAAAGAATTACAGTCAACAGGGAAATCAAGAACTCTGTTTTGAGAATAATTAGTGACATAATGGTCAGAAGAGTGTGTTTAAAAACCACTTGTGTTTCTTATTTTTTTTATGAAGTGCCATAAAAGGTAAAAGGTTAAGATAGCCCGAAAATGGAAAAGAACAGGAACTATCCTGGCAATATTCCATCTGGCAATGATAACTACCTACCTAGGAATAGTAAATCCTGCAAACCTTAAAAGCAGAAATATCACCCAAAATAACAATAATAGTAAAAAGTTATTTCAAGTGAATAAAATTTATATAGAAAACCTTCAAGAAACTTTTTAATAACTAGTTGGAAAATAAGAAAGAAAATTATAATTATTAAGAAATATAGTGTTTAAAGTCTTTTTAAAATATGCGTTAATGCCTTTCTTCTCTCAAACACTCTTCTCTCAGATACTCAGAAATTTCTTAAGAAGTTATAATTGAAAATTCAATCATATTAATGTCAGAACAACAAGAAAAGAAGTTGAATCTTCAAGTTACCGTTATGCTACAACAAAACACATTGAAATTATAGGTTATTTATCAGGAAATATAAATAACACAATGAAAATTACTGTAATACTACAGAAAACACATTGAAAATTATACGTTATTTATCAAAAATATAAATAACACATAAATTAATAGTTCATACGTTATTTATCAGAAAATATAAATAACACATAAAATAATAGTTCATACGTTATTTATCAGGAAATATAAATAACACATACAGTTATAGTTCATATTTATTGCAGAAATATGTTTCAGATTTATCTTTTATATTTTTATTTAAGAAAAATATATTTTTAGATATGTGAATAATATAGGAAAAGGAACCATAATATTTTACAGAATCGATTCTATATATGTATAGCGATAAAAATCATACATATTTACAGAAATCGATTATATATGTTAGATAATAGAATCATACATATTTGTAACAGAACGATTACAGATGTATAGGCCGGAAAGAACACATACATATTTATCAGAAAAGTATATCAGAAATTCACATATTTTAGGTGAAGGTTTTTAAAAGAGAAACATTGTAGGATCTGTTTCTATCCTAACATCTGCTGGTAAAACAGATACTAGCAAGATTGTTAAATTTAGAAAATTAAGAAAGGATATGATAAGAGAACAAGCAAGAGCATCCTGACCACAAATTAAAATGTGATGTCTATCATATATAAAACATAAAACCAGTGTGTCTAGAATGATAAGAATGTTAAGAGGAAAGGTAGGAAGTATAAGACATTATGATTGTCTAATCGCTATTTTCTCATTCATTCCCAACAGAAAGGATCAAATTTGATTGAGTTTAAAGAAATAAACAAAAACTTGAAATTGCTTGTCTAAAAAGCTGTCAAAGAATGTTAAGACATCCACTCATATACAAGACCTATGCGAAAGAGTCTTCTGTCCCTTCTCATTGATGACAAGAACCTAGATTAAACAGAAGAAAGTTAAAACAAATTAGTTTCTTTAGTCCTTAGAACTCTTGTTAGACGAAAACAAGTTAAAATTGTAATAAATATTTTGTTTTGACCAAAATATGACATAAAGTCTACCTTCATAATGGATAAAAAAATTGTATATTATATGGCATTAAATAGCCTGAGTAGTAAGACTTTATAAATTTAAAATTAGAAACTTGAAAGTTTAGGTGGAAAAACTGAAAATATTGAGAATAAGAAGAATTGAGTGATTAAACTACCACTGAAAATTGAAGACTTGAACATAGCAATTCTTCAAATGATTCTCAATATATTCCACCCAGTACCTGAAACCAAAATACCTTCTTATACTTTTATATTTTTATATAAGAAAAATATAAAAAACATAGTTTATTGTACATAAAATTGATTAAATTTAAGAAATATTAATGAGTTTTCTATTTACTAAACTCATATCAAAGAACATTTGAAATTAGTTCTTTGAAAGTAATTATTTAGATAGAACATATATCACGAAAAGACATGTGATGAACCAAAATAGTTCCTATTAATATTAAGAAATAAATGGTTTGAAACGAAATAAAGAAACATTTTCTTCAAATCACAATTAATTCCATTATCTTTATTCAGTTTTATTTTAAATAAAATTTTTGATAAATAGAAAACGATTTCTAGTTAACAAATACATACTAAGAAATAGATAGTCAATTAATATATAAAAAAGTTATAAACTTTGAACCATAAAAAATCTTTTCATTCAATATCTATCATCTATCAGAAGGACTAAGTTGATTCATTTATTTGCAATTCTGAAAATTTTGAAGATAAGACTAGAAGTTGTACAGCTTTTAAAAGATGAAAAGGTGGTAATAGTCAATCAGAACCTTGAAAGAACCATCGATTAGAGATTCTTCATAAGAACCTCATTAGTATTACTAGCAAGGTCCGAACATAAAGAAAGATTTAACATCAAGACTGTAACTTCAAGAGTTAAAAAAGAAGAGAAGAATCAACATCAGGTCTTTGACTTGAAGAGATGGAACTTCAACATCAGGATTTATATGAAATCTCAACCATATACTATTAACTCACAAAACATTAATTAGTATGTTGTTTAAATAATTAATATGTTGTAAATAAACATATTTTAATAGTTTTCATACGTTTTATATCCTTTAGATTTAAGTTTTTTATTTGCTTTTGTTTTACAGAATATAAAAAACTTTAACACAATTTACAATCTTTATTCTTTTTATTCTTTAAATTGAAGCAGAATAATTATATTAAAAACTTTACATATTTTTTTTATTATATATCTTTTCAATATTTTCTTTTTATTTTTTATTGTTAGATTGTTCGTTCAAACCGGAAAAATTCTTATTTTTACCCGCTGGGGTCCCATTATTCTGTTAAATAAAAAAATTTAAATAAAAATCGAAAACCTTTTTATTTCATGTAACTTATTTTTATTTTTATTTTTATTAATTTTTTATTTAAAGAAAATCTATAAAAACTAAAAAATTTAGTTTTACGATATATTTTGTTTTGTTTTTAATAATAAAAAAACCCATTTCTCATGATAGTTACTATTACTCAGAATTTTTAAACCTTATTTTGCTTTAACTTTAACTTTTAATAAATCTTAACTTTAACTTACAATGTCCCTATTTTATTAAATTTCCTAAATAATTAGAATTGTTATACAAAACTTACTCAGAAGCTAATTTAATCTCATTTTAATTTTGTTTTAATTAAGAATTAGCCATATGCTATATAATCAGAATGTTTAATAATGTTTATTAATAGTAAAATATACTTAAAATATTCACTACAATCAGAAATCTTTAAATTAAAATTTTGAAATTTATTTTTAATTTTTATTTTTAATTATTATTTTATTCATGATATAAAAATTAACTTTTTAACTAAAGTTCTAAAAAAACACTAAGTACCTCAGATATTAGCCTAAGCATTTTTACTTTTTGAAAACATAAAAGTATTAATGGACTTTTAATTCAAATAATCAGAAACGTTTTTTTTTAAATATTTTAAATGAAACTAATCTTTATAAAGTTATTAAAATAAATAATTTATAACTTTTAATTAACGTTTAAACCAAAAAATAATCCTATAACTTCATAATTATAATTATAATCCAACCCAACAACCCTAACCAAAATTTTAATCATGTATTAACGTATTAAAGCGACCTTCTTAAACTAAAATATTTTCATATAACGTTCGAATGATCCAAATCAGATTATAATTTAATTTTTATAGGACGATTATAATCCACAGACTGATAAACATTGCTTTACCTTCAACCAAGAAACCAGACAACCAAGTTTTTCATATAAAAACTGTCAGCTTACACACTGTCATACAGTACAGAAAACCCATTCTTTTAACGTTGGCTTGTTTGATTAGTGAATATGGGGACGCCTGTAATTATTGTCGTACTGTCCAACAATAAAAAGAACAAATATGTTTAAACTTACATTTTTCTCATTACATGTACAAATTACAAACATTGCTTTGCTTGCTTCTTAATATGTTTACAAATTGTAATGTTTCTACATATTAATGCTTTCACAAATCGCTTGCTTATTAATATTTTCTCAAATTACTTTGTGTATGACTTCCAAACATATTTTTGTTACGTGATTTGTTCATGTTTAATATCCTTAAGCATTTTAGTAATTGTTTTTTTTATATAAATGTGCCTTCGTTAATTTTGGTTAACCTAGTACTGTGAAGACAAAATCTTTTGTACAACCTTGTCCATCTTACAGTGTGTGTGATGTAAAACTTTTCTTTTTACTAAACATTCCAGAATTGATCCAGAAGACAATAGATTAATTCCCAATAAACGTTAACATTCATTTATTCATAAAGATTAACATATCCTAACAAATTTTTAATTAAAGAATTAATTTATTAATTTATATTGAGTTTATCTAATCAGATTAAAATTTAATTTAAATTGAATAAAAATCAAATTTTAAAGTAGCTTTAACTTCAACTAACATAAATTTTCAACGATCAAAATTTATATTCTAGTTTTGAAAATTTTGAATCAAGATGTTTAAGTGCAGTTTTAAGAAACCATCCTGGTCTCAACTTCCGGGAGCAGGGGATAATGTTGCAATAATTCAGTATTGAAATAAAAAGACTTAAATTTTTATTAAAGTCTATTAAGCACTTAAAATCTCTCTTTGTTTTGGCTTCTGAATCAATTGGCGACGAAATATCATAACATCTTGTAACTTGTTTATAAATTAGAACACTCTTTATTGCTTTAAGCTCAAACTCTGCCGCTTTTACGACCCATAAAATATATCGATGATTTTTCGTAAGACTCCCCGACAGAACCCCTATGAGAACCCCGCATTGGAATGACTCATCTGCATCCCCTAAAAAAAGAAGCCCCTCTTTAAGATACTCCCCAAAGACAGAGAGAGACAGGGAGAGACAGAGAGAGAAGAGGAGATTAATAATTTTAATTAAATATGAAACGAAGATATATAAAAAAGAAACAGACACCAGAAGATGATGGTAGTTTAATCTCTATTTATATTATTTATGATCAATTTAAATAAAAATAATCAATTATCAATTAAATGAAATGTATTATAAAAATACAAATCAATAAATTAATGTAACTAAACCAAAGATTTTGCAGAGCTTTCTTGATATTTTTGATCAGTTAATCGATAATGAAAAGCAATAAACAAAAATAATTTCCCAGACAACAAAATCCACAGGATTCTGATTAGGTTTCTGTATTTAATTAACCTAATTATATTTTCATCGGTTGAGATAGAAAGATTGACCTTGAGTTGTTATACTACCTTTTAGCACTAAACTTCCATCAATTGAGCAACTCATTCATTGTTTTAATACAGATTTTTTTCACACAGGACATATTTTATTTATAGTTTTAGATTAAATTCGTTAATTTGAATGAGATATGAAATTTAGATATTGTAGAAAGTAATAATCAGATACGTTAATTAGTTATTTTTAATAATTAAATCATATATAAGATAAAAACAGATTATATATTAACTCTATCACAGGTAGGCAATGCAAAGTTGTTTGAATTTGAAAAAATTAATATAACAATAATAATAACAATACAACAATATTGACAGCGTAATCAATAAAGAATAATAATAATCACACACACACACACACACACACACACATTATATAATAATAATAATAAATACATAATTATATAATATATTGATAATAATAATAATAATAATAATAATAATATTAATCACATAATAATATAAATTGTAAGTAGTTTAATTTAAAGTTTATCAGATTTCCCTGCCAAGCCGCCACAACTCACGTACTCGTCCATGAACGTCCAGACCTATCCTAAAAGTTCAACTCGAGTCATATTGAGTAGCCAGCGCCGAAGAGTCACATATTACTGCAACCCCATTGAAAATAGCGGAATTGGCAAGTAAGCAATGGGACGATAGATAATTAAACTTAGGATGGAATAATGTTTAAATAGGATTTGGGGTAATATTATTACAAAAAAAACGTAAATGAGAGTTAACCCAAGGTTTAAACGTAAGACACAAGATACCAAACCTCATTCCAGCATATGAGTGCTCCAGAGTCAAAGCCAATTTCACCCCGTCAAACGCCGGATTCACTTCATGGCGCATGACGAACTAAGTAGATTGCTTCACGACAATTCCCGGATTTGACATACTACTAACAGAGACTATTCACCCACCCTATCAACTGGCCAGTAGACAGTCTCCCATGGACACAACCTACCAGCCCTCTATTTGCAACTACATCTTAGCACCCTCATAATAGCATGTCAGCACAGTGGCTTAGCAGTTCAACATCCGCCCAAACAAGTGGCAACAAGCACTCAGGAGCCAGATGTCTAAAAGCCAGGAACTATATAAGGTGATTAATCAGAAGTATGAACAAAATGACTGAGTATCAGGTTTCGTCACCCACTTCCAGTTTCATTAAAGCTCCCCACTAAACTAATAGAGACACACCTATACCGACATCACTCGGGACCATATTACATCCTAGTGAATACTAAGTATGATAGAAATAAACATGAGTTACATATCACTGATCACTCAATCAAAGTCATATAATGATATTATAGCTTTATCAAGCTTATATATCGACTATATATTCGAGAGCTGATATCACTTTATCCATACCTAGAATTACTCAAATATCGAGTCAATAACATATACATCATGCAGTACTATCATTAATTAAAAATGAAATGAATGAACACTTAAAAAATATGGTGAATGTAACATATAAGAAAATCAATTCAGTAGATTTATACAAGAAGTAGCAAGAATGTACTCGCCTTAATATATTATCTATTAAACTCTTTTATAATCATACCTTTTATGATCAATATCCCCGAATGCTGAAAATATGCCATAGATAATCTAATTAATTATACTTCTTTAATTAATTAA
>JABUQX010116244.1:10000-19991 GCA_015478945.1 Trachelipus rathkii | reverse complement strand
ATATATATATATATATATATATATATATATATACTATATATATATATATATATATATATATATACTATATATATATATATATATATATATATATATATATATATATATATATATATATATATATTCAGCTCAAAAACCTAAACCGGGAAAATGTCGCAGACCAGTGTTATTATTGAATCATGCAGCAACGGATATCTCTATGGTCTACCAAAGGTTCACAAGGGCACTGAAGACCCACCTTTGAGACCCCATGTTTAGTATGACTGGTACCGTGGCTCATGATATCTCAAAATACATTAACAGCCTAATTAGACCTTATCTTAACGAAAAATTTATAGTTAAATCAACAGTTGAGTTTTTTTTAGAAAAACTAAACAATTTTAAATCTTTCGGTGTTGAGAAAACTGCATCTCTGGATGTTAAAAGTCTTTTCACGAATGCTCCCATATCTGAAACTATTAACATAATGTAGGAAAATGTCTATTAAAATATAAAACCACCACCATCCATAAAGGAAGACATTCTGAGAAGGTTACTTTATATATGTACTACGAAAGCACCTTTTAGATTCAATGATAAAACATATTGTCAAAAAAAATGGCGTATCCATGGGATCACCTTTAGGATCAACTGTCGCAGATTTCTACATGCCTTTGGATGAAAACAAATTTTTTAATGAAAACCCCCCATTCAATCCTATCTGTTACATTCCATTCTTAGACGACAGCTTTGTAATATTTAACGATCCATAACATGCTCAAGAGCTTACACCTATAATAGAAGATTTTAGTGGTTTAAAAATTACTTTCGATAAGGCAAAAAATTACTATTTTAATTTCTTAGTGATTAACATTATAATTAAAGAGGATGGAAAAATAAATAGAAGTTTCTACATGTCTACAAGAAGGAACATACTTGAGTTTCAACTCCTTCACTCTTCAAAACTACAAAATTGCAACCATAAATTCACCAAAGCGTTTAAGATATCGTCTGACTCTACCCTTTTGATATAGAAATTAAAAGAATAACTCAGTATCTAATAAACAGTAACTTCTCTTAGTATATTATAGAGCAATCTATAACGAACACTTTAAATAATTATTTATTTTCCATCACAATCAATGAAAAAGAAAACGATATTAGGCAGAAAAAAAAGGAAGAAAACCAAATAAAATTAATTTTAAAAGGGCATATTAAAGCAAAAGACCGGAAGATGCTTATATTAAGATCTTACTATAAGCCATTGAAACTGACCTCCTGCTTCTTGTGAAGCGCTTGCGCATGGTGAGAGGAGTAACGTTGTGTACCATTTTCAATGTTCTGAAAGTTGATGTAACGCCGCTTATATTGGATATACATAACGAATACTCTCAGCATGAGAATGTCGCCACATAAATATAAGCTGAGTAAGGTATTTTAACATTTTAAAGTAGAACACCGCAAAAAATCTCGATAACAACATTAAAGAAAGCTTCTCCATCATAGTAAGAAAAAATGATTTTTTATGAATTACGCCTCAAGGAATCACTGCTCTTAAGGAAACACAAACCAGAGATAAATATAAAATATAATGAAATATCCAATTTTTTAAACATTTTTAAATTTTTAAATGTCCAATTTTTTAAACATTTTTAAAAAAGTCAATATGCGTTAACTTTTGTAACTTCTAAAATTATTAATTTTATCTAGTTATTTTTGTTGCTAATTTATACGATATTTATGTTATCAAAATTGTTAAAATCTTAAAAATAAAAATTAGTCCTTGAAAATGTTCGAAGTATTCGGACGAAAGCTTGGTACTGTAATAAAATCAGTATATTTATTTTATTCTAGGAAAATGTTAAAGAAAATATCTTCATTAGAAATTTTTTTTCAGGAGGCTTGAAAAAGCAACAAAATCATACTATTATTATTATTATTATTATTATTATTATTATTATTATTATTATTATTATTATTATTATTATTATTATTATTATTATTATTATTATTATTATTATTATTATTATTATTATATTATTATTATTATTATTATTATTATTATTATTATTATTATTATTATTATTATTATTATTATTATTATTATTATTATTATTATTATTATTATTATTATTATTATTATTATTATTATTATTATTATTATTATTTTTATTTTTATTTTTATTTTTATTTTTATTATTATTATTATTATTATTATTATTATTATTATTATTATTATTATTATTATTATTATTATTTATTATTATTATTATTAATACTATTATTATCTTGATTATTATTTACTATTATTGTTATTATTATTATTATTATTATTATTATTATTATTATTATTATTATTATTATTATTATTATTATTATTATTATTATTATTATTATTATTATTATTATTATTATTAGTAGTAGTAGTAGTAGTAGTAGTAGTAGTAACAGTAGTAGTATTAGTAATTTGTAATGATAGTAATAATTCGAATAGAACAATGGCAAAATAAATGAATAAAAAGAAAATACAACTAAAAACAATAACAGATTAACAAAGTAAATTAGAATAACAAGAACTCAAACATAACAAAACACAAACAAATAAAATAATATTCTCAAAGAAAGAATGATAAAGAATAAGTTGAAAAAAAAAAATAATAGTTCGAAAATTGAAGGAAAAGCAAATACATGAAGAAATTGGATTTTAAATTAAAAGGAATATTTTTCAGTCTTATGTTCATAAAATAAGAGTCAGTTGATCATATATCAAAATTTTAATAGCTTTCATATCTCATTCAAGTAATGTGTTTAACGTAATGGAATTTCTTTCAATTTTTACCAACTTCAACCTTCATTGCTACTTTGATGTTCTATGCTATATTATCTATTCAAACGGAAACTCTTTAATACATTATATATATATATATATATATATATATATATATATATATATATAAACATATAAATATATAATATAATATATATAAATATATATATATAATATATATAATATATATATATATATATATATATATATCTAATTCAAAACTATCCATGACTAATATGAAAAAGGAATATGAAAAAGGCACATACATCTGATTATCCGAAAGAGCATAAATTATATTCAGAAAAAAATAAAAAGGTATTAGGTAAAATGAAAGATGAAACAGCTGGAAAACTGATAACAGGATTTGTAGGACTAAGAGCAAAATTATATGCTTATAAAACATTAGAAAATAAAGAAATTAAAAAAGCTAAAGGAGTAAAGAAAAGCGTTATCAATCAAACGATTAACATTGATGACTATAAAAAAAGTATTATTTATGGAAGAAACTCTATATAGGAAACTAAAACTAAATTTAATACGAAGTAAAAAGCATGAAGTGTTTACCACACAAGTTAATAAAATAGCCTTATCGTGAAATGATAATAACAATAATTTATTAATAACAATATAAACACATTAGCTTAGGACATTATAGAATAAGAAGTTATTTGGAGCCAACAAAATATTGCATATTAGTTGTAAGACATCTTATGTTTTTTTAATACTAAACAATATAATTTTATAACATTACAAAGGGGGCCCCGTTTCAGGGCCCCCTTGAAAAAAAATTCAAACAAATACAATAATTTTTTCTTTATAATAAATAATGAAAAACATTTCTATCCAGTGGAAAGATGAGAATAGCAGAAATAATCAAGAACATCATTTCTTATTACCATCTCCTAACTGTAGAGCTCTAATTATTGGTGAGTCTGGATGCGGTAAAACGAATTTACTACTAAGAATGTTACTTATGGATAAGTGGTTAGATTATAATAATTTATTTGTTTTTGGAAAGTCTTTACACCAGCCAGAATATAAATTAATAAAATCAGGATTTGATAAAGGATATAATAAAAACGAAGTTCTTGAATTATTGGAGAAAGGAGGAGGTGATATCGATTCATTTATTAGAAATCTACCTAAAAAGCATAAAAAATCAAAATATAAGGTAGAATATTATGAAGATTCTTCCGAAATTCTAGACCCGAAGGATGTTAACAACAAGAAGAAAAATTTATTTGTATTTGATGATATAATGAATGATTCAAATCAAAGTAAAGCTGAAGATTATTATACGAGAGGAAGACATAATAATACAAAGCTCTATTTATATTAGTCAAAACTATTATAAACTTCCTCGTCAAACAATACGATCCAATGCTAATGTATTTATATTGTTCTCATTGCCTATAAAAGATTTAGTTAATATTTTTAATGATTTCATTTCAAAAAATAAGACGTGGGAAGAATTTCGTAATTATTGCGAAACTGTTTGGAAAGAACCATTTGCTTTCATCGTTTATAAATAAAAAAATTACCACAGGAGAAAGAAGATATCAAGCTAATTTTGACCCTATATATGTACCTAAAAAGTTTTTTCCTTCTCTTAAATAAATGTATATTTACAATACAACTCAAAAAGTTCATAAAGAAAATTCATTCGAGAAAAATTCAATAATCTAACCCTTGAAAAGATCAAAAATAAATTATGCATTGAAATTATTTGTAAAAGGACCAAAAACTGGTTCAGGATTTGTTAAAATTCGGCGTTGAAGAAAGTCCTTTTACCAGAAATGCATTTAAATTTACCTAATAATGTTCCATCGGAAATATGAAAACGGATCTCAGGACAATACAGGAAAATATTCATATTGCGGTCCAGGTACGAAAGTACACAAAGATTAAAAGAAGGATATAATGGTGTTAACAGTTTAGATAAGGCCTGTAAACAACATGATATAAATTATTTAAAACATAAAAATACGAAAGAGAGAAATGCGGCAGATGATCTATTAGCAAAACAAGCGAGTGAAATTGCGTTAGACCCTAATGAACCAGAGTACGTTAGAAAAGATGCGAGATTAGTCATAGGAGTTATGGGAATGAAATCAAGATTCGGAATGGGTTTACCATAAAAAAAACGGGGTAAAGAGCTCGCGGAATCGGGCTCTGAAAATATGAAAGAATTATATTTAATAAATCCTAAAACTGGATACTCAGGAATCAAGATTTAGTTCGAAAAGCGCGCGTTATCGTCTAAGATAGTAAGGACTGTTAGATCATCAAAACGTTTACACATTGCATAAACGATAAGACATAAATTTTCAATGAAAAGAGTGAGGGTCTCTAGTGTTGATGATCAATGGCAAGCTGATTTAGTAGACATGCAAAAATATAAATCTCAGAATAAAAATATAAATTACGTATTAACAATTATAAATATATTCAGTAAATACGCTTGGGCTACTCCTATTAAAAAGAAAACTGGAAATGATATCGCAGAGGCATTTCAAAATATATTTAAGGGAAAGAATTCCTAGAAAAAATACAACGGATAAAGGGACTTTGAATTCATAAATAAAAGCCAACTCAAGAGCTATTTTAGAAAACAAGAATTCATTGGTTTCGCTACAGAGAATGAAACGAAGCTCAAGTTAGTAGAAGGATTTAACAGAACTTTAAAATCTAAAAATGTGGCATTATTTTACTGAAATTGCATGTAGAATCAATGGATAGATGTTAATAAGTTTAGTAAAAAAATTATAATACAATTCTCATAGAGATGTATTATAATGACTCCTGAACAAGGATCTCTTGAGAAGAATAGAAGTTGTGTATGAAAATTTATTTCCTTCTACTAAGTCTAAACTTAGGAAACCAAAATTTAACCTTGGTGATAGAGTAAGAATTAGCAAAAATATAAAGATTTTAGAAAAGGTTATCTTGCCAAACTTTACAAGAAGAAATTATTTTATTATATGCTGAAGATGAAAACAAATCCTATAACTTATAAAATAAGAGACATGAGCGATGAAGATTTTATTGGAAATTTTATGAACAAGAAGTGGTGAAATATGAAAGTGAATTATACGAGGTTGAAAAAATATTAAAAAAATAGAGAGAAAAATATTAGTTAAATGGAAAGGATACATACAACTCTTGGATAAATGAAAGACTAACGAAAAATATAGAACGTTGAAACGGTAAACAGCCTAAACATCAAACATCAAAACAAGCTAAACATCAAACATCAAACATCAAACATTCAAACAGTTAAACGGCTTTATGAAACAGATATCCTATGTAAAACGGAACGTGAAACTGTTTGATGTTCAGCCGTTCGATGCTTAATGTCTAGCTGTTTGATGTTTAATGTTTTTTTCTCTTTAATAAATGTATGTTAATATTAAAAAAAATCTGATTTAGTAAATATTAGAAAGAAACTTCAGAAAAGATTTTTTTAAACGAAAAATTAGGTGAACAAGATATCTATCAAGAAAATTTTAAACTACTACAACCATTAATTGAACCGATTAAGGATATAACTGTGCATCAAAAAGAAATACTTCAAACTCAACCAACACTACCAGCTCTTACTTCACGTCAAGTTCCTTTAGCTATTGAAGAAGTATCAGCATCGCCTAGCTCTCCTAGATATAATTTTACAAAGTTAGGAAAAATAGCAGGAAAATATATGAAAGTAATTTATTATCCTAATAAATATGACAACGCATTCGGTATTAAAATGACTGAAGGAGGTGATGATTTTAAATTAGGTAACGCAACAGTTAAAATTGATGACGTAATATTTAATATTGATAAAACCCAATACATCGTTACTGAAGGTCTATGGAAATTCTAACCTTGAAAAATCCTGGAGAAGTTTCCGTAAATGAACTATAATAATTATAAGAAATAATGATTTCAAACTAAAGCGTTTTTTAGATACGCATGGAAAGTACTTGCTAAATCGAATAAGTGCGTGATAAATATAGATTGTTTATTAACCAATATATGCATGAGATTATAAATTGCTTGATTGAATTAAAATCAGAATTACGTCAGAAGTAAGAACACCAAGAAGAAGCAGTGTTGGAGATACTCCTCGAAGAACTAGTGTAGGAGACGTACCTGAAATATCAGGTACGGGATTTAAATTTTTACCTTCAGATCCTAATGAGCTTGTTAATAAACATAGAATATTATTTTCAGAAATGCAAGAGGGTAACACTAACGTTTTAAATGAGCTACACAAGCAATAAACGATTAATTTTTCGAATTAAAATTATTTGTTAAATTTTTAATAGAATCTAAAAATAACTTTTTTTCTATATAATAAATGAGCATTTTGTTATCTGTTATCAGATTTCAAATATAATTTTTACCCTTCTGTAAAATTAAAAAAGGGTAAAACACATGAAATAGCGTTATTAAGTATAAATACGTATAATTCAGCACCAAATATTGATGAATCAAATAGTAAATTTGCATATGAATATAATGGTAAAATTTTGAAATATTATTTCCAACAGGAGCTTATGAAATCAAAGCGATTAATAATTACGTTCAAGAACATCTTGTTAAAAATAAGCATCCAGAAACGTTCAGTATGAAAGCCAAACCATATAACTATGAAAATGTTATTATTTCATTTAGAAGGCAATTTTATCTATATATTTCAATGAAAAAGTCCATATTTAAAAAATCTTTTAGAGTTTAGTAGGCGATGCTATTGATAAGGCATTGGAAAACAGAAAGTTGAAAACATGTTAATATTTCATCCAGTAAATTCTATCTTAGTTAATTGTTTTTTTTTATGATATTATAGAGCTTCTTATCTTAAATGGAATCAAAAAACCAATTTTGTATAGTTTCTTTCCCGATGTTCCTTCCGGTTATAAAATAAATGAGAGACCTAATACAGTAGTATATCTACCGATAACAATTCCAACTGTTAATTTAATTCATATTTGGCTTACTGATCAATATCATAAACCGTTAAATTTTCGAGGAGAAAAAATAACTATTCGATTACATTTAAAATCAACATAAACTTTTTTTTTCTCTATAATAAATGGGGTATAATTTAAATTGGAAAGAATCATCAGAAATAGATGATTCAATTAAAAGATTTGAATATCAAGGAATATGAACCTTATACAGGAGTTGATTTAAATACACCTTGTGATATAAGAAATATCAGATCAAAAAATCAGGATGAATTTTACTACCTTCTAGAAGTTATATTTATATCGGATTGGCGTCTTTAAAAAAGAAGATGGGACAATATTTGAAAAAAGATCAACTGGAACTGGGAAACTGGCAGCAGGAAAAGAATGTATATATAAATTTAATTAAGAACGGAAGATGTATATATTTTCAAGAGTTGAATATCAACTTGGAAATAAAAGTATGGAAGAGTATCCAAATCCTTTACAAGCATCAACTATGAAAGGACTTTTAACATATCCTCTCAATTAGTTAGAGTATGAATTTTAATGTGCGTCACCTGATAATGTGATAAAGTTATGTCCAAAACATTAATAATTTCTGGAGTATATGGAGAGCACAAATACTTATTTTAAAAGAACTTCATTCGCCGAAAATTTTAGTTGTAGCTATTCCGTTAAGTCATATATTTGGATTTTGCGAAAATTATGATAAAGTAATTTATGGCATAAAACATCAGCTTAAACTAAGAAGAAAAGAAGATGACAATGATGCTATATTAAAATAATATGATATAAACGATGATGGTATTTATAAAGTTCCTGATGGTAAAATTATTTTATCGAGAATAGTATGGAGAATCCCACACGTAAACACTTACAGATGAATATTCAATAAAAACTGTATAAAGATATTCAAAATAAAGTTACTTTAAAAAATTAATTTTTTGAATAGACATTTGAATCTATTAGAAGTAAATCAAGGACAACAACAATTCGATTGGAGATTAAATGTTACAGCCGGATCTTTGCACTCGATTTTTAATATTCGCTAACGATGAAACAAATTGTGATAATCAAATTATGAATAGGTATATTTAATCATTTAATATAAAACTAACGCTTGTTCAGTTATATAGTGAAAGATATCAGAAATGGATCTGTCGACTTTATTTTAATGAGAATGCTATTAACAACCGCTTATAAAATGCTATCAGATTATTTCTAATCATATACCTAATAAAGAAAATTGTTCTATTTTAGTTTAATAGAATATCAAAATTTGTATCCATTGCTAGTATTTAAAGTAAGTAGACAATCTGAAAAAAAAAAAATTCATCTTACATATATTTAGACAATATCAACTTTTAGAAAAATTATCAGGTTCAGAATAACGAGTATGCAATAGTAGTATCAGACCGGCTCCAAAAACTACAATCTGATGGAATAAAATGAATATTCCTTTTATTTTTTTTTCTCTTAAATAAATGACGCGTAATTATTGTATCATTGTAGAAAAATAACAGAATACTGAAAATGTACAAAAGGTCAAATAAAGTAGTATGCTTAGAGGTACATGCTCAGAATGTGGAAGAGTAAAAAAACTCCAATATACTTCTTTATTAAAAATATAAAAATTTAAAAATTATAATAAAAGGAAACAAATTATATGTAAAACTTAAGTATAATATATTTTTTTCTTCTTAAATAAATGCTACAACGATATGAAAAGTTAATAATCTTACACCAAATCAAGGTAAAGAAGTTTTAAACAACGCAGTAATAAAAAGAATCTTCTTTATCATTGTTTAGAATTAATCCGAAGTATTAAATGGAACATATCTCGTTCACCTAACTCTAACTCAAAAAGCTAAATTTTTAAAAGCGTATACCATTTATTTAAAAATTAGGCATATCACGAAATACAGCCTTGGCAAAACATGCGAGGATTGTTAATAAAACACTTTCCAAACATTACTTGCAGCTGCCACTGCAATCGTTCTCTTGCGGTGGAGCTAGCGCTTTTTGCTAAGACTGTAAATGATAAAACAGTCCAAAAGCAATAGAAGAAACTAGAAGGCATAACCTCAAAGCAAAAAAAAGAAAAACAAATGCGCAAAAGGTTGTTTTTTAAAAACCATACCCCTCGTCGAAAAACTGGCGAGGGTTTATTTTTCAAACCATACAAAAGTTGAATATTCCGCCGATGAAAGCGTTGAGTCAATACGATCTT
>JABUQX010116244.1:0-5000 GCA_015478945.1 Trachelipus rathkii | reverse complement strand
CTCCAGCCTTCATATGAGTCTTATATATTTAGCTGTATCCGACAAAAAGTATTATTTAGCAGAGCAGGAATAACTAAATATATATGTTGCGATAAATTTATATCACTATATGCACACACACACACTCGTCTTTCCCAAACACACCGGTTTCGGAATTATCATGCTATCCGATAAAATTCTTTTTATCCAATATATAGTCCCCAGTATGCGATAACTTTTTGTTATATAATTATATATATATTATATATAATAAATATATAATAATATATAAAATATAAATATTATTATAAAATATATAAAATAAATAATTAAATTATATATATATTATTAATAATATAATATATATATATAATATATATAATAAATATATAATATAAATATAATAGTGATCAGCTCCTGTTTCTTCATCATTAATTTATAGAGTGACATATATTAATTTAAATATTAGACACACTTAACTATAAGGGAGAGAAGAGTCGTCACAATTATTTATGCATCGAGCGATAGAGTCGCTTCAACCATAGTCTCACTCACCGCTCTCCTAAAGGACCAAATGGACATAAAATCGGAATTATCAGCCGATTTGACTAGATAAACACCAAAATGTAGCTTCTCTCAAATTACACCATCGTAATGAGACGATTAGTATTCTTCGATGCTGTTTTCTGTGCTTAGTCATTCTTACAGGAATTTTCAACATTTCCAAAATCGGATGTTTGTTTGACTCTAAATCAAATTACTGATGAGACACTCTCAGAGGAGAGTAGTATATAGAGCGCGAAAGTGACATACAACACTTGAAATATGCATAGATGGGAGACATCCATGCATGATATCAACACGCGTAACACACATGTTTGTTCAGAGAACCAACAGATATGTGACATTCTTAGATATTTTTTAGTATACTAATGTGAATCTCACAGCTGTAGTCCAATGGTGCACAAACCACACTTAATATATTATCTTATATAGCAAATAATGTGTTAAAAATTAATATTTTTTTTATTAATCATCCTCTGACGTATTTTAATCACATATTCGACAGAGAGTTTATCAGGGCATGATTGAACTTTATAACAAAAAATAACTACAAACACTGTAAAGGAAGCAATAATAATTTTCATTTTCATGATATACACTGCGATATGACCAGCACAATGTCTGCAACGATAATTTTTGCATAGACTGGATATTCAATTTTATTCTAAAAAGTTCGGAGAAGAACACACACATACTACAATACACTCTATGTGCGAGCTATATCACAAAAATTATCCTACACGATCACAAATGCTCTAGTTATCTTGTTTACGACAAAGCAAATAAAAACCCTGAAATTGTCAAACTTTTAATCACAGACCCACACACACACCACACACACAATAATTCATCATATCTTTCTCACATTCTTTGACCCATATTACTCACACAAAAACACTCGTGCGCTTGGAAATCGTGAGCACGACAGACACACGACAAAAGAGGTTCTCTCACACACCACTAATGAAGACTACTAAGAATCAGAACACTATCTATGTCCTATTGAATTGTGTGTTGTATTGAGGGCGTTATATGAATAAAATACTATATATCGGACAATAATTGCAGGCGTTAGAGGGTCGAGAGCTCCATATATTATATAAGACACAGAAGAAATTGCGTGATGTGAAGTTAATTTACGAGAGAATGTAAAAAACCGAATATCCGGACTCTATGAGAATAGACACAAACACAAAGTGAAATCGAGACTACAGTCACAAGACAGACACAAAGCGAACTGGAAGGACAATCCCAAGTATAGAGCGAAGGAAGCTAAAACTAAAAAACTATACTTTGTGTGGATGCCGATGGATGTTTATATATTCAAATCGGCTGATAATTCCGAATGTTTATGTCCATTTTTTTAGGGGCGGATATTTAGGCTACGCGCCGAGCAAAACATTGAACCCCCCTCTACATCAGAATAAGAAATAAGGCTATAAGCTTATTTAAAGCTTTCCATTATTCACAGTCTGACTTTCTTTCAAGGTTTATCAAACAGTAATCAGTTAACTTTTTGCTATCATTGTATGTAAAATATAAAGGGTTCTTCAGCCAAAAAAATACATGATGAACAATTTGTTGTTTGTCTTTTTCCATAAACGATAAACAAGGTATAAATCCAGCTCAATGAGAAGTGACATGCGTGCTCATTGCACTCTCTTTATAATAAGGAGTTATATAATACTAGCAATGCACTTATACTTATGAGGTAGCTGCAGGTGGTGAAGAGAATGTTATTCTCCAATGGTCACAAAGATATCTATACTGAGCTCATAAGGGAATTCTTTAGTCTAGAATATGAAATACTTTAATATGCTCATAGATATTATGAAGGGGAACATTACAAATATTGATCATGTGAGCAGAAGGCCAGAATACCTTTGTCTATTTTTGATATTATCTTTTAGTATAGACATTTATACATGAGCAATCTAATAGAACGTCATCACATATTTTGAATATATCTTTATTTTCTTAATCCACATTATTGAGAAAATGTTTATAGAAACTAAATTTGCTTATACGTTTATATATATATATAAGTAAATATTCATATAATTTATAAACATATACAGATCATTAATAATTAGAAAATAAATATAATTTAAAACTATATTAATAAAAAGGTGCGAATCAAACTATATAAAATAAAGTGTGATAAAAAAAAATTATTATTTTTATATTATTTTAATTTATTATAATAAGATATCCTAAAAGTTTTAACATTATATAGAGCATACAGTATATGAGTAACATTCCATATTTTACTGTGAGTAATATGAGTGTCGGAGTTAAGAAAGTAGTAGAATATAATTAGAAAATTTTATACTATATATATATTTAATATCCATTATAATAATATATGAGTAGAAAGAAGATTTTATAAGTAAATATTTATTTATTAAACATTTTTTTTAATTTAGATAAACTTAATAGTTATGTATTATTATTATTTAAACAGTATTATTATATAAACACTGAAATGACTAATAACATTAAATAATTTATATATATGGATTCATCAGATATTTATCACAGTGATTTATTACGCCTATAGTCGGCAGTAATATTTTTATAATCACGAGTTATACGTTATTATCACGGTTATATACAGTAATGAGATAAAGGATTATTACGTATTATCGAATTATTATGGTTTTATTCTATCTTATCGCTAGATAACTAATATTATTTCACTTATCTAGTTGAGTCACCCAAGTATATTGTATATATCAGTATATATATAATACATATATATAATTATATTATATATTACATAATAATATATATATATATTTAATAAATATATACTTATTATATTAATATATATATACTTAAATTAATATATATATATATATATATATATATATATTAATATATATATGATATATATGATATATATATTAATATTAATATATATATATATATCCGAGGTAGTATATATAATTATATATATAGTATACTAGTATATATATATATGACGCAAACTCATGCGATATGGGGCGTTAAATCTGTTAGCCTCTGGCATGCGCGCGAGGCCTCTATAAGGCGCGTGGGCCCAAGAGCGATTGCCCAGGCCGCTCTTCATGCCCTAGAGCCCGTGCACACCCCCATCCAGCTGAATAATAGTCAGCCAGAACATATCCATTCAGACTGTATTACTATACACTTGCGTAATATTTACCAATACTAACCCTCCCTTAATGAAATTAAATTAAAACGCCTATTTTACTAAGTAAGTCCATTTCCTTGTATTATTTACGTAGTTATGCTTACATTATGTTTTATTGTTATATTATGTACTGTTCATTCTAGGTTTAGATAGTACGTAAGTAACGGTGTATTTATGTGCGTAAAAATTTTATTTATTATGAGGATAAAAATATAGGCCCTATATATTTATTGAAAAATAGCATATATATAATAAGTGGTTTTATAAACCAAATAGCTCGATATAGGTATATATATCATGAGTATATAGGAAAGGAAAGAACAGAGCAAAAAAGATGCATATAGAAATAGGGTGGAAGGTAGGAGAGAAAATAGACCAGTTAGATAGAGAAGAGATTTTTACAAGAAACTACCAAGAGAAGAATAATGGATGGGCAGCGGGGGGAGGAGGCTCGAAGAACTAACAGATATGCTGCGGAGATCAACAACAGTACAAAGAGAGATTACACACGAGATTACCATCTGTCTAGGATGGGTGTTACCAGTGGAACGACCTGCCCTACCACGCTGCCTTACTACTTCTGACCTGGGTGGGTGACAGATAGCGATGTTGCGCGTCCTTCTTCATCAACCGAGTGAGAGAGACGCACAAAGATATCACATTAGTATCGATGGCTAATATATTCGCCCCGATTGCTGTTAAATATAGCGACAAGCCAAACCCGCACGAACGGAGCTCAAGGTTTGTCATTTTCACCCTAAAAATCAAGTGGCCACAGCAGAAGAATGGCAAATCACGCAAAAGAATATGGTTTAGGAGGCTAGCATATACCCCGCCGTAATAGTCGTTCTTCAGGAACAGAAATAGCTCATTCGGTTTTACTCATATGCTGCACCCCTCCTAGGAAGTTAGCAGAATAATATCCAGGTGTGGAGAATATAGCACAACAATTTGCACACAGAGATCCAAACTAGCTACCAAAGCTGGCCATGCCTAAGCGGAGCACATACAGGTGAACTTATGGCAGGCTCATTGAGCTTAAGCAGGATGTAGGAAGATGGCCTATCAAGAAAAAATCCTGAGAGTTGAAAAGGGTAGCCCGTATAGCAAGTCACATTTGATTAGTTTAAGCGAGATGAGAGTCTAAGAACGATAGTATGCCAATCCTACAGGTAAAAAAGAAAAGACTGACAACTAACCGAAATAGCATAAAGTTTCATTATACTTATATATAGTTTATCTCATTACTATGATTAATAAATTATTAATATTATCAATTTAT
>JABUQX010116243.1:30000-32332 GCA_015478945.1 Trachelipus rathkii | reverse complement strand
GTTATTACTTCGTTCAGTATAATTTGGTGTTTAACCGTTCGCATTTATCATTGAAACGCTTTCGCGTTTCGTGCGCCGCTTCATAGAATTTACCACCTTATTATAGAGATAGGATGAATAATACTATGAATATTGTTGATAGCATTCGAGCATTCGAGCAATATTTACTCGGGAAACGGATAAAGCAATAACTATAATATCCTGAAATATATTACGAATCATATGTACTCTAATGTTCTAAATAACAAATATTGTGTGTTAATAACAATAATTGTTTGATATTAATATTACTATGATAGATAGTAATAATACCACGAATAGGGCAAAGATAATAATAACAAAGTATGTAAGAATAAAGAATAATAACAATAATAATAATAATAATAATAATAATAATAATAATAAATAATAATAATAATAATAATAATAATAATAATAATAATAATAATAATAATAATAATAATAATGATAATAATGATAATAATGACAATAAAAAAAAAATAATAATATAATAATAATAATAATAATAATAATAATAATAATAATAATAATAATAATAAAAATAATAATAATAATAATAATGATAATAATAATGATAATAATAATAATAAGAATAATAATAATAATCATAATAATCACAATAATCAAAATAATATATGAAGTATAATAATAATAATAATAATAATAATAATAATAATAATAATAATAATAATAATAATAATCTTAATAATAAATAATAATAATAATAATAATAATAATAATAATAATATAAAAATAATAATAATAATAATAATAATAATAATCATAATAATCATAATAATCATAATAATCATAATAATAATAATAATAATAATAATAATAATAATAATAATAATAATAATAATAATAATAATAATAATAACAATAAAAATGATAATGATAATGATAATAGAAATAATAATAATAATAATAATAATAATAATAATAATAATAATAATAATAATAATAATAATAAAAAAATAAAAATAATAATAATAATAATAATAATAATAATAATAATAATAATAATAATAATAATAATAATAAAAATAATAATAATAATAATAATAATAATAATAATAATAATAATAATAATAATAATAATAATAATAATAATAATAATAATAATAATAATAATAATAATAATAATAAAAATAATAATAATAATAATAATAATAATAATAATAATAATAATAATAATAATAATAATAATAATAATAATAGTTTATGGACTATTGTGGCAAGGTGGTACAGGAAAGAGTGGGTGGAGAGATTTTTGGATACGCGGATGATCTGGCGTTGATCTCGGAGTCAAGGGAGGTTTATATTGGCATGGGACGAGGTGCTATTTGAGAAGGGAATGAAAATCAATAGGAGGAAGACGGAGGTTATGATGGTGAGTAGGGAGCAGGAGGAGTTGAATATAGAATTGGAGGGGGAAGTACTGAAACAGACGGAGCATTTAGGAGTGTATAGTGGATTAAGAAATGATATGTTTCAGGAGTTGAACCATAGAATGGAAAGTTTAATGGGACACTTGCGTCGTTGTACCCTTTGCTCAAGGACCGTAATATACCGAGGAAAGTCAAAATAATAATATATACCAGCATTATGAGACCCATATTAGCATATGGACATGAAGCCTGGACACTAAACACAAAAGCTAAAAGTAAAGTACAGGCATGCGAAATGAAAGTATTAAGATTGATATTGGGGGTGACAAGATTGGACAGGGAGAGGAATGATGATGTCAGGGCGGTGTTGGGAGTGGAAAGTATATTGGAACTGGTGGAGAGAGGACAGTTGAGATGGTTATTACATGTGAGGAGGATGGAATCAAATAGGTGTGCGAAAAGGTATTATGAGTGGCAGCCGGAGGGAAGAAGAGGAGTGGGGAGGCCAAGGATGAGGTGGAGGGATTGTGTTGAGAGAGCGGTAGAGAGGAGGGGGATGACTATGGAGGAGGTGGAGGAGGAAAGAGTATACGAGGATCGACGGCAATGGAGGAGCTTCGTGCAGGACAGCTGACAGGTGCATACGTCTACAGGAGGTTGGTGAGAAAGTGAGAAATAATAATAATAATGATACTAATAAAATAATAATAATAATAATAATAATAATAATAATAATAATAATAATAATAATAATAATAATAATAATAATAATAATAATAATAATAATAATAATAATAATAATAATAATAATAATAATAATAATAATAATAATAATAATAATAATATAACCAAATCTACGGAACATAAACACCAATATTCACATCATACATCTTGCACCTTCCTAACTCATTTACCTACTA
>JABUQX010116243.1:0-25000 GCA_015478945.1 Trachelipus rathkii | reverse complement strand
TGAGTTGAGTATGGAGTTAATGAAATGATTGTAAATAATATTAGGAAGTAACTGCAGTGGTGGAAGGAGAGGATGGAACAAGATCAAAGTTTCACAAGATTTAACATCATAACCGAACATTTAAGAAGATAACGAAAGCTTTAAGGCTTCCAATTTTAAGAACGAATATATATATATATATATATATATATATATATATATATATATATATATATATATATATATATATATATATATATATATATATATATTATATATATATATATATATATATATACATATATATAACCAACAATAATAACATTATCAGCTATATGCTGTAATATAATATAACAATATATATATATATATATATGTAACAATATATATCTTCAATATATATAACTATAACTCTTCTTCAACTATATATACTATATATATATATATATATATATATATATATATTTATATAATAAATAATATATATATATGTAAAATAATAATAAATATATATGCTATATATATATATAAAAAAATATATATATATATATATATATATATATATATATATATATATATATATATGACTATATCATGTGTGTGTGAGAGAGAGAAAGAAAAAATATTAATATGTGTATGAGTATGATAGGGAATGCTAAGCAGAAACTTGAATTCCCCTAGTCTTCTAAGTACAATTTATTTTTGATATAGGTTTATAAATTGGCTTATATTCAAAGAATGAATATTTGTGTGTAATAAAAGCCATACATATGAATTAAGGTATACGAACTTGGATGAAAGATAAGGTCTGAGTTCCTGGTCGACCACTTTTCCTCTCGCTCGATTTCAGTTTAGATAAGAAAGACGAAGAAGCGACCGTGAAAGATTCAACCTATATAGGACGAAAATGGCATTCATTCCATAAGAGGGGAATCAGTTCTTGGTATCTACGATGAGGATGAGGATGAAGACGAGGACGAGGAGGAGGAAGAAGAGGAAGAAGACTAAATCTCCCATTGGACTGATTGCCTAAAATCCATCACAACTCGGCTGGAATAGGTATTATTATAAAATAAGTTTGGAAAGAGACATCGGCGCACAGAATCAAATCCATTTTATCAAAGAAAATGATTTCAATTAATTATGCTGAGAGGAAAAATAATGCTGACTCGGCATCCAAGCAAAAAGAAAATAGGTTTACTCAACTTCTATATATATATGCATAAACTTATAAGTTTAACGTAGCATAATTTTATTGCTTTTTATGGACGAAACACCCAAAATTATTATGAGGGTCTAGGAGTCGAATAAAACGATTTTAGAGTAAAACACATAAACACACGCACACAACACACAAATACATACACACACACACACATACACACGCGAGCGCATAAAAGTGGAGTAAAGTTCATGGGAATAAAAGCGTTTATCGAAACCCTGACAAAAACGAATCGCAGAGTCATAAAGCCACGTAAAGGCAATAAAGAATATTAAAAGTAAAAGGAAGAAACAATAGAAAAGGGGGAGAAAGATCGATGGAAAAAGGGACAAATGCGAGAGAATGACACACACACCATGACTGCTCGAGTTAATTCTAACGACAGCGAGCCCGCGATACAGGCTCAGCACATTATATTCAATTCTGTCAGGAATGGTTACGGAGTGCTCCTCGAGGGTATGTACCTGTAATTAATTAACGTCACTAATCTGGGGCGGACGTGGTGGTTCCAATAGGAATAGCTATCCTGCGCGATCATGGTCTCACATCGTGCCAAGTTAGGACGGAGTACGCATGGCCCTTGACTTGAAATACTAAGCTAGCTGGCTCTATTTTTAACAGAATAGAGTAGGTACGCGGAGAGACTAGCTGTATTTGCTTGTATACTGGCTGGAGGCCCATCGTTCGGCTCAGAACCTGCACGACGGCGTGACATATCTTTACCCATGGGGCTGGATATCCAAAGTAGTATTTCGTCGGTAGTTATAACTGCATGCGAAGTAGCCTATTATTGATAATAATATCGTTCACGGAACTGCTATTATTAGGAAATGGTAGTTCCGTCAGAGGCGATCGTGTTATCAAGACGCATAACATGGGCTATGATGATGTTGCAAGAGTCCACTCAATGACAGATTGTCGGCGTTATAGGCGCTAGTAGAATGTGCGGTGCATATACGATCGCACACGCGGGAGAGGGGACACTTTCTTGAACATCACTAAGTTGTAAACCTCAAGACATAATGTTGCAGTTAGTAATTGTTCACTGATAAAGATTAATGCAGTCGTGGCGTTGAGAGGAGTTCCTTATATGGTGTTCGCTAATAAAACGTTTAAAATATTCGCCACCATTTGCTTTTAGGGTACTGTAATTTGGGTAATAAAAATGAAGATTGCAGTTGAATACACAAAAACAGCTCCCCCGCTTTGTAAAAAAAAACGGAAAAGCAAAAATAAAAAATAAATCTACCTGAAGGCCCGCATAACAGAAATTAAGAATGCGCCCGCCCTTGCGCACTAAAGAGTTTACCAATCAAATAATATAATATAATTTTAATTTATTATGAAGCTGTAGAGATGAAGATCTTAATGTATAGATAATGAAGTAATAAATTATAACTAGAATATTGAAATAATTAGTAAGATAGCGAGATAACTATAGATTATAATAGATTAAAAGCTAGAATAATTATAGCGAGGTTACTAAAAATTTAATTTATACATATCATTATGTAAGAGAGGTATATTGATTTTTTTACAAATAGTATAGAATAATAGGAATAAAATAAGAATTAATATAAATTTTATATAATATTAAATAAAATAAACAAATTTGTACGTAAGTAATCATATAATAGAATTGGTATCAATAATTACTACCACATTAATGTATATATGAATTAGGAATTATATAGAAATTAGAATAAATCATTCCTTTCAATCCTTCCCTTATTTTTTTTCCTTTATGAGATTGGTTTTTTTTGAAATTAAGAGCCTTTTTATATTCGCCCCACATAAATGTTTTAAAAGTTTTTGTTTCAAATTGGATATGGAAATATAAATATAAATTATATTAAATATAAGGTATATTATTTTTAATATATTATATTAATAGAAATTATTATATTATTAAAAAATAGTGATTATTAATCTTATATTTTATCTAAATTCTGAAATAAATATCTTAATATTATATGAATAAATAATAATATTGAAATATAGATTTAAAATATTTATAATGAAATTTAATATATATTAACAATGTTAATAAATAAAAAATTAATTTAAGTTTTCAAAAATGCAACCTTTTTTTTTTTTTAAACATTAGAGAAAATTGGCGATTATACAAAGAAAACACTCTTTTTTTTTTTTTTTTTTTTAAATTGCTTTTTTATTATGAATAATGAAAAAATTTCCAAATTCGTAATAAAGCTCTGTATTGCTGAGATTAAAAATAAAATATTTATAGAAAATTGTTAAAATCTAAATATGATATTATCCATAAAAATAAATTAATATTATATATTTAAATGAAATAAGTAATAAAAAATAAATATATAAATATATATTTTTTTTTAAATTAATTATTATTACATATATAAATAATATAAATAATATTATATTATAAATTGATTATTTATTAAATTATAAATTAAACTATATTTTATATTTAATAAAATAAATATTATTTGTTGAAAAAATAATAATTAATTAGTTTATATTATATATATAATAATATATATAATATATTTATAATATTCATAATATATATTAAATAAATATTATATATACAGTATAATAATAAAATATTTTATTATTATTATTACTAAAAATTTTATAATTAAACATAAGAAGTTGAGAGATATTTGTTTACCGATATTATATTAATATGATATTAATATATATATTATTACAATTAAAGATTGTTACCTTTTAATATATAATTCCAATAATATTAATAAAAAATAAAGATTAATATTAATATATTATTAGTATATTTAGTATTAATAAAATATTATTACTATTTTATATAATAATAAATTATAGACATAATTAAAAATATTATATTATTAATAAACATTTATTTAATTATAATTAATATATTAAATAAATATATAAGATAATTAATATTAATTAATAATAATTAAATATTTATTAATTAATGGATAATTTTTTTTAAATGGTTCCCCCCCTTTTCGAATATGGAAAATTTTAATAACTTTGCCCCATAAACTGAATGGTTTTGTGGAACCCATTGAAATTACGAATGTGGATTCCCTTTTCGGAGAAAGGGGGGAGGGGTGAGAGGAGGAAAGAGGGTTTGCAATGACAACAATTATGTACCAATTGTGTATGATGAAGGGGTGGGGTGGCTTGCACTAATTAAAACCCGGAAATGAACTTTTTTTTTGGAAATCATTTAAAGTATTGTTTTGTCACATAGTTTCCTGGAGCCCTGAAGATTTTTTTAAGGGTCCCCCCCTTTGTTTTCAAATATTTTAGGTTCCCCGTTTTTTTGTAAAATAATACCTAAACTTTTTTTTTTTTTTTTGTATTTTATATATTATTTAATATATAATATTAATTTTTTCTTTCTATTTGTTTTCTTTTATATTTTCTTTTATTATATATTATATTAATATAAATAATATATATATATATATATATATACTAATAATATATAAATTTATATAAATTATTAATAATAATAGTAATATTATGTAGTAATAGAAACAGACAGACAGACGGTACTAAGAAAAATTTACATATAATCTTATATATAAGTATTACTAAGATATTTAATAATATGAATATTAAGTTTAAAAAATTTTTTTTATTATTGAGAATTTATTTGCAAAAGAATAAATTTACAAAATAGAAATAAAATGAATATTGATGTTTGTCTATTAAGATTTTATGGTTGCGAGTGGGCACATGCTCCATATCAAATTGTTGGTATCATTTGATTTATGTTTTTTTTTATTTTTAATGATAATTTCTTGTCATATTTTAATTTCTTTATGGTATTATCTTTGATTGGTTTATGATTTCCTATAACATCAAACAGGTAATAAAGAAATCCGATAGAAGAGATTAAAATAAATTAATTTGGATGAATATTAGTTATATATATATTATTAATGAATTCAAAAAGAATTATTAATATTGTTTGATATGCAAATAATGATAAGTGGTATAGTCTACTTACATTACTATATAAATAGTATATAAATATCCCCGCTCCCTCATACGGTAAAAAGTGCACAATATGAATATCGGGCTGTGAAATTAAAATGGTTCTGGGAATAAAAGATAATTTTTTTTTTTTTATAAAATTTTAAGCAAGCACAACGACCTGTTTTTAATTTAAAAAAATAATTTTTTCAGAAAACTGTTTTTTTTTGGAAAAAGAAAAACAATTAAAAACATTGCGTATTTTTTTTTGACTACGTTTTAACGTTTCGTGAGAAAAAAAATGGATGCCACCCAAAGCGGAGGAAACCCCGCGCCTTTTTTTTTTTAATGATATTTTTAGTTTTTTTATAAAAAAGTTTATTAATTTTTTGGGGCTTTCCGCCTTTCGGCCCACTCCGGACTTGGAGCACACATCCGCAAAAAAAAAAATACGCGGCCCTTATCCCGACCCCTAAAACTTCGTAAAAAAAAATAATTTTAAAAATCTTTATTTCCACTCCAACTTTTTTCGCTCCGAAAAACCAAATAACGACTTTGGAATAAGCTCCCCCACCAACCAGTTTTAAGCCACAATTCCGCCCATGCCTTTCCCGGGCCCCCCCCTATCCGGGCCCTTTCGCCGGCCTCCGGCATCCCCAGTTTCCCAATACCGGCTTTTTCCGACAACTGGGGCCACCTTCCCCAAGTTCCCTTTCTCCGTAACCTCCCTTCCTGGTTTTCTATGAAAATAACAAATTTTGCTTGCCTCCTGACCTAAAACCAAATAAATTTTTTTTGGGAATATGCCATCTCTGCGGCTCCCCAAAAAATTAAAATTTTTTAAAATTTCCCGCCCATTCCAATTTACTAAAAACTGAAGATTATTTTTTTTTTTGAAAAAAGAAAGCGTCTGTAAGAAAACTGCTCTTGGGGGTATTTTTTAGGTTTAATGGAGTTTTTTAACAAAAACCCTTCCCCCCTTTCGTGTTTAAGTAAATAATTGTACTTCCGTCTCTACATAGGTACTTTGCTTAGAAGTGGAATTGGATAGCCCATGGCTTACTTCATTTACGACCATATTACCCCTACCCATTCTGCTACCTCTTTAATTTGCCCTTCTGTCCAGCAGAAAAAGTTCCGCCCATTTACTTAGCTTCCTTCCTGAATTGCTTATTTTAAAAATGAATAAAAGCCCGGAGTCACCCCAATAAACTCCCCTTACATTGGGAGTTGAAAGTCTGCTACAGTAAGTACCATATTATAAGCGAAATTAGAGTAAATTTTCTTACAATTAAATTTTCTTACAATTACCAACTTTCTGTTGGTATCGAATTGTTGACAGGAACATCTTTGAAAATATTTTTTTTTCTGATGTTCTTTTAAAATGCTTAAACTGGTTTAAAAAACTTCTTAAAATATTCCTCGGCGCAAGAGACTGGCACCATGTATTATACTCATATATAGTATATTATTATCAGACTTTCAAATATACCCAGCTTGGTATCTATAACGTTTATAAGGACTAACGCTAGATAGCTAGTAGTAATCATATAACACCTGAGCTCCATATACTATATTTGATCACTAGAGTAGTATATACCCAGGTACAATATAAATAATACATTATAAGTATGTATAGTAGTATAGTCATATATCATCCAGCTCACATGTACCTATTATATATATATTATACCCTATATATATATATATATATTACTAGTATAATATATATTATTACGGTTCAGGTATTATGCTAGGACTGATGTTACGTACAATACTAATCTAGCCTATTATAAACTCTGATTTATTCGCGTGAATTTTTACACTTTACAAAACTAATCATTCGCACTTAATAAAAATATACATTCTATTAATTCTATTTTGTTTTAAATTTACAGCAACGTGGTTGAATAAGAGAAAAAAAAATACAAGACGGTCTGCCTAAGCGAATATTATGCAAAACAAAAACACAAACAGGAAGAAGCCCAATCATCAACAGAATCAGAATAGCGAAGCAGATGATAAGAAGAATGAAATAAAGATAATATGATCTTAATATTAGGTAGCGTAGGTATTATTACTGTACAAACGATAAATCGACTGGAGGCGACGGACAATCCTAGCGTTTGTATGAGACTTCGGGGATGTACAATACTAATGATTCGTATTCTGAAGCATAGAGGGTCGCTTGAATTTTTTTCTCTGTGCTTCCGGGGATGGGTTCGGGACGAAAGGACGCGGCTACGGTTTACCTTCGCCTGTTAAGAACGTATGTGGTTATCTCCGGTTCATGCTGTCAAGAAACAAGAATATCTTTATAATTTCGAGTTAATATTCTATAGTAGTAAGATATAGTTATAATATATAACCCCTTTATTAGTTCATATATTTATGTAATATATATAGTAGTATAGAATATATATAATATATATATATATATATATATATATCTTATCCTAGTATGTATATTATATATATTATACTATTTAAAATATATGAAAAGTATATAGCTATATATACTATAAAAGCCATTCATCATCCATTCCAAATATCTTATATTTTCTATCCAGAGGGACGTGTGGCGTCGCTCGCGGTATATGCGTGCGGTTACCTATGCACTGGAAACAGAAAAGCTAGTAGAAGAACATGATCGAAGTCAAAAAGAAAGCCCCAGCCTTACCGCTCCATTTATACCTATTAGTGAGATTATCTTTCTCTGTCGCAGTCAGAGAATCCACCTTAGAGCTTCGCGGCACTGATGACCCTCTCTTGTGAATGGCCAATCTCATCAGTGTGGTGGTTGCACCACCGCGTTTCCCTCTACGTACCATAACCCATTACCCCCTCACGAACCAACTCGCCATTCACTCCTGATAAATCTCTGTCGCCTTTCTTCTCGCCTCTGCAACACTCACATTTCTCTCCTCCTATTATTTTATATATGACCTCATCCAATTTTTCTTTGGATCTCCAAGCTGTTCAATTCCCAGCACACTCACACTATGCATCCGCTATATCTATATATTTATATCATCCATCCTTCCACATGACCAAACCATCTCCAAACGTTACTGTTTCATTAAGTCTCTCATTTACTCCTTTATCGTTTCACAATCACCACAATCTCTTAATTACAATTCATGCTCATTTACGTCAATTCTCACCTAACACGCCCCTATTTATATATATATATCTGGAACACATATGTCTTTAGATCTATACCCTTATTCCAGATCCATCAGTTTCAGCATACTTATATATTAACACTAGGTAACGAACATACACTCATGTAAGACTAGCGCATCAAGACCTTAGTGTCTGTGTTTTCACCTTACCAACGGAATTTAGATTGCCAGCCAACCTCCTGCCATTCACAAAACTCTCCTACTACACTCTGGATTTACAAAAAGCCTTTGATTCAATACCTAGACATATACTCCTCAAATGACTGTCCACACTCACATACCATAACCTTACTCTTATCTATGCTTTACTTCAAAACACCCTCCTCTTTTATCTATCCCTGCCAAATCTTCTTATTCTTCTCTATATCTCTTCGATCTTTGCGCACACTAAAAAGCCAAATCATCTGCGGCATATAATAGATAGCCGCAACCCTCCACGCTCTTGTCGAATTCCTACATCATTCTAACACACATCCACTGCCACCCCCACCTCTAATTCTTTCATAACCTCATCCATATACAAATCACTCTACTTCACCTGGAAGGTTTCTGCCTACTCCTAGCGATCCATCTCCAGGGACGCCCTCGACATCCCAGGTGCTCACAACGGTTGGGGCATCTCTGAAATGGTACTCCCATCCTAGTCATTCTCATTTGTTTACTCCACATGCTGCTCCCTAACCCTCCCTCGGGACTGCCAACAGACACATCATTTCCCATGTATTACTTATTGCCGAACTCCCACCCACATCTGACACTTCCTACCGACCACAGAACCATCATTCTTAGGGATGAGCTTGAAAGCTTTAATAGTTGAAAATCATCCTGTCACGTTAAAGAAAAAATGGGTCCCTTCTCGTTCAAGCTACTAACCAGAATCAAAGTTCCATATTGTCATCCTTAACATCTCTTGGAGATATCCCTCTTATCGCCACTCCAGATGAAATTAGATACGCATCCAAAAGCATTATTTATGTTCCTGTGCATAAAAATGAATACTGCTTTTATTCCAAGTCATCTCCAACAGAAGAAATAATAGGAAATATTAGTTATGTACCATGCAAAATTTGAGCAGCAGAGATGCCATACACTCATCTCAATACAAACAGATTATTCCTAAATGACAACAGGAAATCCTATGCTGCAATTACAGCAGCTCTCCAGAGTGTTAACCCACCGGCACAACTCCATCCACCACTTTGGCTACTATTATTTCTAAATTAGTGACCATTACCCGATGGAAGCCTTACACAAACTCACACAGCTCTGTGTTCCCAGCTGTGCGATTTTGATCACATCGTCTTGAACTTCACTGTGATGATACAAAGTCTGGCCCTTTTTTTTTAGCTGACGACCACAGCTCATCCTTCAACACTTTTCTATTTATACCATCTTGCTAGCTTTACCCCAGCGCGACTTGCTAATGTCACTCGGCCCTTTTAACTCTCCAACGAGCGTTATCAGTGACCTCAGCAAAAAACCATTATGCATCCCGCAACCTTACGCGATTAGACGCGATCAGGGCAACTCTTTAGTGGTACCAAAGCACCGGCTCCCTTGCCACAAAAGTTTATACCGAAATTGAGAAGGAAAAAACTCAACATCGGCTTTAATAATATGTTATGTATGAAAATTTGTTGCAGATATATTCTCAGACTCCATTATTATTAATTATCAGTTATATACTATATATATTTATTATTTATATATTAATATTAATATTTATATATTATATATATATTATATATATTTATATATTATTATATATATTTATATATATTTATATTATTAATAATAGCAATTATCATATACCATATATTATTATAAAAAGCAACAAACTCACTTATTATATATATATAGCTCATATATAACTATATATACTATACATATATATATATATATATACTTACTCTGAAATATGGACAAATAAATCAGGTAATCCATCATCAGGCGCAATAAATCCATGGCCTTTCTGTCTACAAAAATATTTTATCTTTCCCTTAACTTCAGGATTGTTTTTTGCTATTTCACATCTGAAAGAAAATGAATACAATACTATTAACATTACATCAATAATATGTTTTTTAATACTTTATAGGTTTTGTGCCAATTTAATTACCTGATACACACTCTTAGGTATATACAAAGTATTATCCAAATACTTTAAAATAATAATTTTATTTTTAAAATGATTAACTATTGAGAATTTTCTTTTCCTGTTATCACTTTTCAATTGTTATAAGAGATCATTTTATTCTATAGTTCTCAGATATTGAGCATTCTAAGCATAATTTTCATACAGTTTGGGATCGAAGTGTGCACCCATGGACTATAGGAATACAACTTAGTTACTTGAATGGACACTAAAAAATTAATATTTACAAAACATTCTGTAATAACACTTTAAGAGTTCACAGCAAGGTTTATACAGGTCTCAATGTTCACATACTGAAACATGGGCAATCTGGTTAATTTCCCAGGATAACATATTTTGAATGAGGTATGATGTGCTGCAATATGGATGGTTTTAAATTGAGATCATTTTCTCAGGGTGCGGGTATACTACATACACATTTTCTCCACAAATCTTCTTTCTCAACCTCCTTAAAATTCTTTTCCACCTCCAGATTGTTTAACATACTGTGCCGGTTGTTAGTTTTGATTGATTAGTGTTAATGAGGTTGAAAGAGATGATACAAAATTGAGATTTCAACCATTCCAACTGATTATCTGAGCAACCCACATGGGTTGGGTTAAGATTGTAGCCTGAAAGTAAGATGAAAACCCTTAGACCACTACTGATTGAATGATGAAAAAAGCCAACTATTCTTTATTATTTAATATGCTGGCTAGCACCTCTTTTCTAATCAGCAAAAATATATAAATATTGTACTTCACCACTGTTTAGGAGGTTTTACCAAAACTCCGAATCCCTGATCTGTTAACTGTCAGCAAGCACATATCTAAAACTGAGGGAGTAACACGTTGTAAGCAAATGCACCCTATTAATTGATTGAGCGTGTTCTCTCATGAGTACAATGATTTTTAGTAAAAAACTAAGTGAAGAGTGTATGAGAGGCGAGAGTATAGGGAAGAGGGTGATATATCTAGAGATCAATACAGAAAGAGAAAATATGATAAAGCTGGAGGTAATATAATAGGTAGTAGAGTGAAAAAGGTATTATAATAAGGAATAAAATAAATATATAGGAATAAAATAATTATATAATATAATAATAATAAATGAAATATAATAAAAATAAAATGAGTAGATAAAAATAATAATATACTAAGAAAATATATAAATAATAGAATAAATAAAATATTAATGAGTATAATAATAATACGTGTAGAAATAACTTAGTATTAATCATTATATATAATGGTAGATATGAATAATATCAATTACCAAGTTGATAAAAAGCAACTGTTAAGCGAGTATCTGTGGAAAGAAGAATATGAACCCAAAAATCTAATATTTTTAAATTGAAAAAGATATACATATTATAACCAAAACTTAAATAATAAAAATATGAAAGAAAGATAAAAAATATTTTATAATCGATTATATCAATTGAGAAAAAGAAACAGAAAGAAAGAAGAAGAAAAAATCAAGAGAGAAAAAATAAAGATATACTGTATAAGACAATTTGGAAAATGAAGTGTATATCTAAAAAACTTAGTAATAATAAAAAATCGTAAAAATTTTTTTGAATTAACATATTATGTATGAATACAGAATTATTAAAACTTAATTTTGTAGTTTTGTAATTTTAATTTTTCAATTCTTTGTTATCTTTTTACCAACCCTGTGTATAGCAAGACTGTGCTCTATAAAGGACGACGTTCTATACGAGCGGCACGACTGTGGTATATCAAGATAAAAATTATGAAGTAATAATAAGTAATATTATTCATATATATAATATTAATTATAGTAGAAAATAAAATATATATAAATCACATACTAATACTACTATATATATATTATAAGATATATATATATAAAGAGATATATAATAATATAGTAATATATTATTATATATAGTTCATGTAAATATGTATCATACTATAAATCATTAAATATAAACCACAAAATTAAGAAATACTTGATAATGAAATTGCATATCAATATTTACGATACATAACCGAAAAAAAATCAAAAATAATACAATATACTAAATATTCTATATATGTAGACCTAATATTATATCCCATCTATTAGTATATAATATCATACCTATATACTTCGTACTTTCCTACCGTATATGATATTTATGTAGGTAGTATATATATAGCTCTATAAATAAAATATATATATATATATATATATATATAATATATATATATATATACAGTATATAAATAGGTTATTTATTATAACTTATTATATATTAAATGTATTATTATTATACTTTCCTACATTTGCCTAACACCCAGAAGACTAAATGGGGTAAGGTAAGCCTGACATGCATCGAAAAAAGAAGAATTAAGATAGAAGAATAATGACTAAGTTGCAAAAGAAAGCCAAAGACAACTTACTGCCTCCCTTAATATACTTTATAGTGAGAACTCCGTCGCAGTCAGAAAATCCCACTCTAGAGCTTCATGGGAACCGTGACGGACCCCTCACTAATGGCATATCGTCAATTGTAGGTTCAATCCCCTGGCCGAGGGGGCCACAACCATATCCCTCTCACAAAACCCCTCCATTCGCTCCTATTATTGCACCTTTATTCTCCTCTCTGCCAAAACACTAACACCCCTCTCTCCTTCAGGACATCGTTCACGATCCTCAATCCACCTTTATTCTTTCTTGGGGTCTCCCAGCTCAGTCAATTCCCACCACACCAGCACAACCTATACATGCCGCCGCTTAACCAACGACTGTTCCACTTTATCCTTTCCATTCGGATCGGACCAAAAAACCAGTTCTAATCCATAGCATGAAACTTTGCAATTTTATTACCTAGTTTACCCCTCTTTCGTTCACACCACATAAACTCTTCTTGAAATTAGCGTTTCATTTCTCATTTTACAATTTTCACACTCTGAAGGTTTTTCTACGATTGCAGTCGTAGAATTTTGCTGTTTAATAAATTCTTTGTATTTTTATTCCATTTTGTCAAAAAAAGAGCCGACTGGAAAATGTTGACGCTCATCACCAAGTTTAGTTCATAATACAATCTGATAATCCAACTCAAACTCACTCTCATATTGTTAGGCTAACGCTTAAACAGAAGTCACAGCGAGACCACCCACTCGGTCCTGCCTAATGCCTATGCGACATCTTCTCGAACTCCTCTCGCAACACGATCTTAGTCCCCCTTACGTATGATCCACAGCCACCTTTCCTTCAAGAGCCATTTACAAACTTTTATCCTACTACATCCTCTCGACAACAATCATCGTGCTCCCCTTTTCCTTAAATACGTCATCCCATAGGATGCTATTATATGCTTCTTAGAATTAGTGTAAAATACTTTCTCAAGGGTACACACTTTTGTTTTTCCGAGTTGGCTCACTAAATCTAGACCAAATTGCGAGCGACCGAGGTTACTGTCTCCTTTCACTTTACAATCAATAATCCTACTTAGTTAACCTAACCCGATGGATTGTGGTAATTTACTTTTTGTATCAAAATCCTCCTTTCATGCTTTCATTCTTGTTACACACTTCAATTCTGAAATAACAATAAATCCTTCTTGCAACAAGAGTCAACCCCTCTCAATGTTGATCGTCTCTTTTCTCCACGACTCCTTCCACCACACCAAAACCAAAATTGGATTTTACGATATTAATAGATATGGGCCCTTCCACTGCAACCCTCTAGTCTCCGAAACTCTGTCGGTCAACACCATTTCCGTGTACAAGAGCCCCCAGCCTGCTCCTCAATTTTCCTTTCATAAACAATGCCACTCCTAATCCCTATTTACAAATATGAGATCTAACTCAGGAGCCGCATAGAATATCGTTACTGGGACACATAATTGATCATTCCTTCCCTTTAGCCACGCTTATCCCAACGTTCTTGGCCGCTATTAAACTATTCAATCCAATCAGCTTTTGACACCATTTATTTTACCACGCGCTTTCACTGATCGTCATACCATACTTTGGATTCTCACGTTTCAGCAAAAGCCCGACTCACCAACAACAATCCATACATTACCTTACACACGTCTGCCATACGAGCACTTCCCATATTAATCCTCTATTCACTAGGCGGCCTGCTCTCGCAATATCCCACGTCCTAAATGCTACCATAAATAATAATTCTTCCAGTTCTTGTCTCCCCATTTTACTCAGGCATTGTTTCAATGCCAAAGACTTTTGGATTCCACCTTACACCCTCTACCACTCCTAAACCCACCTTGTTTCTGTTACCCACATCAGTCCTTCAGTCATTCGATACACTCTTTAAAACTAAAATACCCACCATATTATCTTCCCTGAACAACACTCAGAATACTAATTTCCCCTATAATTCTACAAGTTATCCGGCCATTATCCCCTTACCCTTATATAGGGTTACTATTACTGCTCTCTCCTCCAATCCCTCGGCAATATACCTTCCATAAACGCTTTATTTACACAACTTTCCCAAATTCCAATCAAATCAGGGCCAGACTCTTGCCTCCTTTCTTGATCATTTCCACCAGTAATTTCATCTTATACCTGCCCAGATTTATGTCCATCTTTTAACAAACTTTCTCATTAAATATCTAACCCAACTCCACCTAATCCTCCTGTGCTAATGACCTCATTCCCGCAACAGATACTATTCCTTATCATTGCATATCAAAATACCCCACTACACTTATCTCAATAACCCTCTACCTTACTGTCATTACTGTAATATGTATTTACAATTCTCGAAAGTGTTCTTCTCTCTACACTCCCCTACACATCCATTGTTCATTAGTTTTCACCCATTGTGGTAAGCCACCATCTACTCCCCTAGATCATATCAAGCATGGGGCTTCCCCCGTTATGTCTTGCATTCAAATAATAAAGCCAATATACGCGCCTTCCTTCCAGAAGAGCTTTCCTTATTCCCAATGTCTAATCCCCATTCAGTTCCTGCCTTCCAAAACTGTATTATCCTCTCTTTTCTCCTACGTAGCACCTCTTTAGTATTTCTTTTTTCCTCCTTATATATCCATCTCAAACATCTTTCTTTTGAACTTCCTTCATCATTTGCTTTTAGTAACTTTTAGCACACACAGCTACGCCTCTTTTTACTTTTAAACCCTTGCATCACCTCTTCATCTACACTAACACCTCATCATTACTTACTTCCTACTTTAGCAACATCCACATACTTCCTGTTGCACTAAGTAAAACAACTGCTTCCTCATTTGCCTTCCAGATTTGTTCAGTTTCAAACTTGTTCACATTCAACTGCATTTACTTGCGATTGTGCTAAATTTTTATTCCCTTCCATCATATCTTTATTAGCTTGTTCACTTAACTTCTCACTCTTAATTCTACACAGTTCCTTCCTTATTACTCGCTAACCACCTGTGCCCTCTCCATCCAAGCCCCGCTAACTACTAAAATAGTTGTTTTTTTTACATTTAACGAAAGCAACATGCATTGTATTACATTAGATGTCACCGAAATCCCATTGGCCTGTTTAATTGCCTACTCCATCTCTGATTTCACAACAATGCCAACACACTACTTTCAACACGTCTCTTCTTCTACTAACACAAAATCAGATTCATACTTTTAACTTTCGTGGAATATCCAATCTTACTACACGCAACTCCACTATCCTTATGGATACTGCTTGTGTTTAAAGAAAAGTATTACCTTACAACACATACCTCTGCTCCTCACAAAAAGTGAATCACCTTCTACCATTCTCCTTTTCTCCTGCCACCCCAAAAACACGTTATACCATCCCTTTGTTTCTTGATCACCATCTTCAGCATTTAGGTCCCCCAACACAATAAATCTGAAGCTCCTTACTCACCCCATCCACAAACATTCATTTCAATTACTCCAGAAAATCACTGCTCTCTTAACATTTCCCGTGCAGTAGAACCAATTATGCCATATCTCCCAGCTTCAATTTTCTATTCATGGCACTTTTGTAGTAGTATCTCTTTTGTACTACAAGAGCTTTAGCCAAATTTTCCTCTCTAATAACTTGACTAACACACAAAAGTTAATCTGTATTACCCATAGCGTCTTGTACCATCAAGTCAATTCATCAAAAATATTGACAACTCCGTTTCTTTGTCTCCTCGCTCTTCATTTAACGCTTGTTCCCATCTGTTATCTTAGGACACAGCACCAAACAACATATTTCACGACAACCACCATCATTTTCACCGTTCTCCTTTTATCTTTGTTTCAAGTCACAGCGAGCAAATCAAATTTGCCCCTTCCAAATAATCCATCACCTCTCATCTCTCTCTTCTCTCACTCCAACATTATTCCTCTGACATTCCAATTAGCCCATTACGATTCTCGTGTATTTCAGACCATACAGAGCGTATTAATCTACGATATATGGCTCCTAGGGAGAGAGCTCGTTTGACATTGGTGATTCACAACCATCTCAACCAAACCGCAGGCTGGCTCTGAAGAAATATTTAGCGAGGTCGTTTATCAGGTGCCCATTAATTACATAAGCAGATAGATAAAGGTGGTAATAGTGGCTAGACATTACCCAACTACACCGTTCCGATACTATTGTCATGACCTTCTCTAAACAACATCGCAGGATCAATACGATGTATGTATCTTATTAGTTGACATTTTATATCTTTATTACTTATCCCTAACCTACCCATTATCACATAGTATACGCTAGATATAGTACATAGTATAATATAGTAGGTAATTAGATATGTATATTAAATCATTAGTAATATTGGAATGTTTGATTACATGAAAGATTATAGTGTATATAAATTAGTATATGAATAAATTGATAATATAAATACACTATATATATAATAGATAATGTTTATAAACATATATAAATATTACCAGCATGATAGATTCCTACTAAATTTGAATGTGGTAATATATGATGCGACTAAATGGTCGGTCGCAGTAAGGTGTGTCTCTGCGTGGCCGTGAGTGCAGCAGAAGAAAGTAGAAAAGCAAAAAGAAAGGCGAACCCTCTAAAATATACTAAAATATTAGATGCGGATTGTTCTCAACCTATCGCCCGACCAAGAAAGGTAGTCCATACTAATGATATCCTTATCATCCCATCCAGCTGTGTCAATTTTACATACGTACCCGAATATTAAGATCTATATTCTCAAACCCATACATCTAATCATCTCCATATGCATACTGCCTGTTAAAACTGAAAAAAAGAATCATATGTACCACTTACTACTTACTATACAGATTCTCTTATTCACAAATATATAGTTATATCATATCCTATTATACTTATACTTATACTCTCTATAATTATCTATACAATACTTATACTTTACTACATATCATATGCACTACATGCTATAATGTCAGTTCCGGTCTCTATCTATACCTTATAATATTACTATCTATCTCATTTACGATTGCTACTTTTACTTCTTCTTCATTCATCTTTTATATTACAATCACTCTTCATTATATACTTACTTACTTCCTCTATCTTCACCTTCTACATCACGCTTTCTATTGGCCAGTACTTACTCTCTTCTCTACGCTCTCTCTTCTCATACTCTCTCTTACTCTCTTCTCTTCTCTCTCTCTCTACTATACTGCTTCTTCTCTCTCTCTCGCTCTCTCTCATCTATATTTCCCCTTCTTTTACAGAAATCTCTCTACATATTTCTTATTCTCTATACTCTTAACTTCTTCAATCTCTCCTCATATTTTCAAAACCACTCTACTACCTCTCTATTACTCTCTCATCTCTACTCTCTTCTCTTATGTAATCTTACACTTAATCTTATCTATTATCTCCTATTCTACTCATTATATTATATTATACTCTCTATATATACTCTATTCTATCTAACCTCATTCTATACTCTCAAACTTCTTATCTACTCTCTTACTCTGACTCTCTCTTAACTATATCTCTCTCTCTATAATCCTATACTTTCTCTTTCAATATCTATTCTTTCTCTTTCTGTCATCCTTTATCTCCTCTCTCCTCCCTCTTCTCTCCATTCATCTCTCTCTCTCTCTCTTCTCTCTCTCATCTCGCTCTCTCTCTCTCTCATCTCTCTCTCTCTCGTCTCTCTGCTCTCTCTCTTCTCTTCTTCTCTCTCTCTCTCTTCATCTCTGCCTCTTCTCTCTCTCTCTCTCTTCTTCTCTCTCTTCCTCTCTCTCTCTATATATTATCTATATATATATATATACATTTTATATAAATTTATATATAGTATATATATATATATATATATTATAATATATATAGTTTATAGCTATATATATGATTATATATATTATACTATATATATAGTATAATATATATATATATATATAGAGTATTGATATATTGATTACTTGGTATTATATATATTATTACAATTTATATATACTATATATATATATATATATAAACTTTTAATAATTTACCAATTAGTGAATATAAATCCAAAAATACCTAAACATACAATGCAGAATGAGTTATCATGCCCAACTGTACAAGTTCTGATACACCCTGCCATTTACAAAGATAATAAAGTTGGTTTTCATTATAGGAAAATATGTAAGGGGGAAATTAAATAAAATAAAACTTAGCATACCAAAACAATATGGAAATTCCAAATTCAAATTTTAAGGGTAATGGACACTACTTACGTTGAATTAGTTCTTGTTCTTCTAGTAATAATTGGTGAAGGCAACTGAAGAAAAGAATGATGGTCATCTGGGCTTAATGGATTGAAGGACATTTGGCACATGTAAATTTTATAATTTCTAAATAAAAATTTTTCCTGCAAAAGAATAAATAATTGGGCACAAAATTAATACTGTACAAATATCTAACAAAAATATAGTTTAGTCATTGGTATGCTGCCAAAATTTTAACAATCTGCTCAGTTATGAAGGTTAACTGACAGTTCATTTTCATGTTTAATCAAATAAACATAAGAGTAAAGTACCAGTCCACTTTCCTGAAAAAACTTTAACTACTGGTTCGCATAAACCAGTGTGAACCGACTCCAGCTCATAACTGGCTTTAGTTTATTAAAATAGTCAAAATATTAAGTTTAATATAATAAATTTGTGCAAACAGTTGTGAATACTTGTCAAAAAAAATTTTTGAATTCTTATTTTGGATGTTTTCAGAGTATATTCCCAACAGCTCAAAGCCTGAAGGAGCAACACTATGTTATAACCTTGCATGAAATTCAAGTAACCATGAATAATATAAAAAATAAACTTATATATATACTATTATAACTATATGAGTAGGATTGGTGCTTATAACTATATATATATATTATATATATATATATATAATACTATATATATATTATATATATATATATAATATACAGTGATGGGCACGGTACATGAAAATTGCTGGGCCGGATACCGTACATCGTATTCGAAAAAATTAGCTGGCTAGATACCGGTACTCGTACCTGTATCGCGTGGTACATCGCGAACACATCGATACATTTTCATATTATATGGAAAAAGCGACGAAAATTAAAATATCAAAATAAATAGTTTATAATATTACTATAAGGCATATAGATTTATGTTGTTTCTGTGTCTATCTCTTTTAGATTAATTTGTATATATATATATCACTATATATATATATATATATATATATATATATACTATATTATATATATAATAATAATATATATATAATATAATATATATATATATATACGAATGCTTTGCAATTCGGGTTGGATGCCAATATATATCATGCAACAAGGTAATGACGCCGTAATGATGGCAAAGGGATTATTATTTAAATTTGTAACTGAAATAAAAGGTTTCTTAATTAAATCGGAGAGTTATTTTTTGCTAATCATTATAGGTTTTCGTCATCAAGTATGCACAGTATGCGAATTTCTCGATGAACCTACCGGAATTTTCAATTAAAACCGTAATGTAGTCGATGCATGAAATTGCCATTCCTATGGCAAGAAATTATGTACGTTTTCGTTGATGAACACGTCATCAGATCCAAAACGTTGTTTCCTGGACAATCCGCTGGAAGTATTTGCATACCTTAGGCGCTGAGTAGGCGTCTAGCATAGCGGCTAAACTACGATTTTTCGACTACCACGTTATCGAATCGTAATGCGTTTCCAGAAAGGCACCATCCAGCTGGCATACTGGGGACAAACGGTGCCGCTGCAAAACTACCACCATCTATTCAATCGGTGGTTAAAACATTGACATACGTAATCGTTATATTTTAAATAATTCGCTACTATCGTAAGATCAATCTCGATATTTATATAATATGCAAACATTAATATAGATTACACTAAACCTGTTGGCTGATTGGTATTCCAGTATAAGCTCCGAATATCAACATCAAAGCAGAGCAATACGTATATGGTATAATTCGTATGTCTTAGCATCTGCCCTATTTATAAATTTTAACATCGGATAACCACTATGCCTAATAATATTATATACACCCAGGAACTGACGGATATGGTTGAGGCTTTTATTCTTAAGACAGGAATGCCCACAGAGCTACGAAGAGTTTATAGACGGAGGATATACCAAATCGTTTTGGACTGGCATTTTCAAACTATAATGTACAGATTGACTACTATCAGTTTTCATAGAATAAAGTTCGACCAACTCACCTATCTGCTCCACCCAAGTTCAACCTACCCACCCGTACCTTGACATGAGTAATTGACTTTCTATTGTATTAACCACCGGAACACTCAAACAAACCTACTTAGCGCAGACAGGAACTGTTATGGTGCATTCTACAGATGTACACATTTTCATTAAGAGCACCACATGTTGCACTGCGGTCTTACATCCCGCGATCCGGACGTGTGATTGTAGTTCGTAGTCCAAATGTGTGCCATGTTTGACGTTCAGCTCCGTATTTTGTGGACGGATGAGGCCAGGTTTAACAATATTGGCACGATTTATGGGTGGAATTATCGGTATTGGACCGAGGAAAACACCGCATATCACCTAGAGCACGCGACACCAGGTAGTTTCTCCATACAGCTCTGGTTTTAACTGCTTTAAGATAAAATATTCTGATCGGGCCGGACAATTTACCATAGAAAACCTATGATATATGAGCACAGACATGAAAGATTCAAGAAATTTCTGGACTAACTACATTTGTCAGGGACTTCCTCTGTAGATTCAATTACACCAGATCAAAAATTACTGTATTACTACAGCGATCGAAAGGCTATGCCAGCACATACAGCAAAGGACTGTGCAAAGCATCATCTAAACGTTTTAAACACACTCCGGTTAGTTGCTGGACCTCAGTGCACTACATGGGTAGAGGAGGTCTATTCCGTGCGCCCTCCTAGATCACCGGACCCTTATCAACTGGGAGTTAATAATAAAGCATACATGGTGGCAATTACCGGTAGTACATTGTTATTGATGCTTCCCTTGCTTCCTACCACGACTTTGATACCTTGAAAGAAAAGTATCAAATGCTTATGTTGTGTATGCGGGACGCTTTAAGAAGATCGTTAGTCACAACACTAGTGACGTTGCTGTCTTACCGCCAGGCGTATAGTACTACCCGGAACACGGAAACAGGAAAAAGTGTGGTACACAATACAGCCATTGCGTACAGGAGAACATGACCCAAAACGTCTATTATTTCGAAAATAGTAATAGAACAGACTTGCTGATTTATTAAGTTTTAAGGCATCAGCTTTCAGTTCTATTATCCTACTCTAACTATGTCATCATTCGAAACCCGATCACTCTCTACGCCTTTATTCAGCTTTATTTTGTTAGAATGAAAACACCTCCAACGTCCCCGGCCTCCAATAAGTCCATATGGACTTTCCTCTGAACCTCGGTAATGATGCATTCATTAAGCCGCAAAAAACAAAAATGACATTCTTCAGAACATATCAGAAACCAAAATGAATTAAAAACACGGCAACTCATGCCATTTGACAATTTAAAAATGGTCGATTGGAAAAAATCCAAACCCGGGCTGCCGTACTCAAAACAGAGTTATAGTTTTTCACTTAAAGATCTTGAAAAAAAATAAATTTCTACATTTAATATTTAAATTGGGAATTAAGGATTATTACGGCAGACTTTTTATAAACACTTCCCGCAACCCCCTTCCCGCCAGCGTAACAAGCCCAATAAACAAACCTTAAAAAGGAAAGGAGCCTTTGTTATGTTTTATAATGTACTACACCCCTATAAATATTGTTATGTATTTCGCGAATCTAATATGCATTTCACCACGCAAAGAAATACATTATTTTATTTTTTTAATATTATTTTCACAAGAATGTACTACATTAAATAAATCTATTACTACCAGGAAAAGGATCTATCTCTTCATTCATACTACAATAAGGTTTATACCCAAAATAATCTTGAATGTTTATGTGAACTGTGGTAAAATAACGGTATTAAATAAATGATAGAAACCAGGTATTACTCTTTAGATCAAAAAGTCAATGAAGTAGCTAGGTCATCATCTGTCCATATAGTACGTAAGACTGCATTACACTTAAAGATCATTTTCTGTTAAATAAAATACAATAAATATCCTGAATTCATCGACAAACTGAAACTATTAAAGTTCAGTATATATATCCTAAATATAAATTGTAAGTACTCTGTTAGTATTATATTGAATCGGTGAAAGGTGAGTGATGATTAAAGACCTTTCGCATAAATGTTCATACCTAATTATTATATACAAACGTTAACTTCCATTTTATATTTCGAAGACAGTAGGTAAACTTATTACTATACTACTATTATCACTCACACCCCCGACCATATAGCTCCATATCACGCTATTAACTGTGACTACTCACTATTATCCTGGCACTATCACAATGTCGGGGAATAATTCAATCTCACATATTTCTGATGACTAACAGGTATCATAGTGTATTGACGATATCGGTAAATACAACACACAGTATTGGTAAATCACGAAAATATATGAGTAAGCTATGACCACGTTGCTTAATCTATCTATGAAACCCATACGTTACCTCAATAAATTATATATTAAAATTATCACACACACACTATATATATAATCAACATGATTCATATATATCTATATACTAATATCATATCGACTTACACTGAGTATATCCTCTCTACTTACGCTTATACACAATATACTCATACCCTATATAAATAATATATATCAATACAGACCTCTCTATTACGTCGGAGTAACATCTAAATATTTTAACATGGCTGATTCATACTTTCCAATACAGAACCTTTTTTACTATTATATAATCGGTAATTATTCTCCAGCCACTCGAGTTATATTATATACTTCCATATTTTACCGCTAATAGTATATACAAATTAGCTCACTTACTAATGGATAATATACACACCACACTAATAATATATAGGTTTTATTGTTAATCTTCCCTTCGTTGGCTCCATAATTACGCATACAGTAGACTCCACCTCTTTATATATTTCACATAACAATAACAACGTGGCTGTCTAATATTAAACTAAAATAAATTGAATTATAATATGAATTTGTGATTGAAAAATATTCCTAATAGTCTGTATGCAACATTATACATTGAAACAGCCCATCACACACACCACAAAACACTACTTCATCCTAACGCAACCATCATACACATTTTTAAAGAAGTTACAACTATCCTTATCAATATAACTATATAATATATATTATTATGTTAATATATTATAAATACTTTATATATATTTAATATCATTAATATCATATATATATATATATATATATTATATATATCACCTTATATATAATTAATTATCTATATAATATATAATCATATATATATTAATATTAATATATAATAATAAATATACTATTTATATTTTTAATGAGAGACTTAAAGCTTTACTGAATTATAGTAATATAAGTATAAAAAGTAATGCGGCCATTATCTTTCTTCGAGACAACTTCTATACACTCAATATCACAAATATAACTAATAACTAACAATTATAAATCCTTATAACGACAATTCCAATCAAAATAAACATACTTCTATCACCTATATCATCTACGTTATTCCCTGTGATACATCCACACAAGAGTCTAGTATAGACTATAATCATTAAAATCATTCAATATAAAATAGAGTAACTCAACTTACTTTTATTGATAGAACTTGGCACTAATTTTAATGATATGAAAAGAATATGAAATATTAAATGACAAATTCCTGAATTGGAAAACGAAGTTTTTTTTTTAAACATAATTTACGAATTAAATATATACAATACAATTAGATTATATCTTTTACCTAATATTTATTATATTATTATTCAGCTACACGCTGTATACATCTCATAATAAACATCCTAACAAACTATAATGCTGTATTACTAATTAATAAATAATTATCTAGTCAACTCATATAATATATAATACATATATATATATCCTATATACATAACTTCAATATATATACTATTATATATGTATCGCTATATGAGTGATAGTATATATGATAGCCTACTGGACTAG
>JABUQX010116242.1:10000-18944 GCA_015478945.1 Trachelipus rathkii | reverse complement strand
ATTTGACATTCGTTCAACTTTCTCACAACTCTAAGCATATACTCTTACCTTCATAAAATGACTACATACCCAAAAATACGTAATTCCTCTTGATGTACATTTAAAACAACTAACTTACTATCATGTTTCATTTAGTGCCAATGTTTGCAGATTTTTCGAACGTGCTCTCACACCATCACATTCATTTCATCAGCTACGAAAGCACAATTCCTATATTCTAAGCAGAATTCCCTTATTCTCATTTGGTTAACCTTAATAGTATACAGTGGCGAGCTCTAAGATTTTTGCGGCCCTGGGGGGCAAATGGAAGCCCTAGGACTTTGGCGGGCACTGGAGGGTGGTCTTTCGTAGGAAACGATACAACACTAATAGTAGAAGTTTTAAAAATCGCAAGTAGTAGAACTTGGTTTAAAGTTTTAACTTAAACCCTACTTATGTTATTCAACAATAATTATTGTTATATCATTATATTATATATAATATAAGTTTAATACATATATATATAACTGTGTATATATAAATTCGTAATATAATAGTAATATATAGTATATTTTGTATATGATTATACTTATATATGTATATAATGTATAATATATAGTATATATTCTAATAATATTATACGAGGACAAAAAAAAATACGTATATTATATATATATCATATAATTATATAGTATATATATAGATATATTATATATATTGCGGGCAAAATGTGACTATGGGGCGTTAAATAGTGTTAGCACCTGCATGCCTAGAGCCAAAATTGGTGGGATTTTGTAGTGTAACAAAAATCTTGACAACCTAGGGGTGCTTCGGTGGATTTGCTGAGAAGACATGTTTGGGGAGTGGGGTTTGCACTGGGACAGTCTACGATAAGGCCCATGTGGCCGTTCTTACTGTCTACCTATATTGTCTTAAATGTAGTTAATGTCTTAATGAGGCCCTATATCAACGGCGCGGGGCCAAGACGATTGCCCGGTCGCCTGCCCTAGAGCAAAGCCGAACTTGTATATTAAATGTTAATTTTATATAATATAACTATATATAATATATAATTAGTAATTAATTATTTATAGATATATAGCTTTATATATACTATATATAATATTATATATGTATATTTTATATATATAGATATAGATATATAATATATAGTATATATATATAATAGGTATAGGTCCTAAAGGTATAAATGCCCTCTAAAATGCCAAAATTGGACAAATGCCCAGATATAATGCCCAGGGCATTTGCCCAATTCTTAAGTGTCCGGGCATTTACCCATTCACTACTCCTAAATGCTACTCGAGATTAGTTCATCTGTTTGTATCTCTAGGGCACTTCTGTTGCACATATATACGTAGTATATAGTATTTAATTATATATATATTAGTATATATATAATATACTATATTGTATATAATATATAACTATATATCTATATAATATATATATATCTATGATAATATATAGTATATATTATATGTATTTAATCTCTTTTAAGTTTCACCGACACCTACATTTGCAACATGTTTTTTGGAAAATATAGCATCTATATATATACATATAATATGTATATATCTATATATATAGTATATATAATATATAATATTATATTATTATTAATAAATATATATATATAGTATATATAGTATATATGTATATATTATATAATATATATAACTAATATATATATACGTTATAATATAGTATTGATATATATATATATATGTAGGATATATATAGGTATATATATACGGAATGTCCTAATATTCTACAGGTGATATAATAGTGGGTAGGGTGTGAAGTCCAGTTGGGTGACTGAGAAATTTTCAGTGGTCCGGGGCACGGAACCGGAGATTGCGGAATCACGAAGAAAAAGATGTCCTGCCGGGAATCTCGGCCGGATCCTGGAAGGAGTTTTCTTCAATGAAGCTTGCTTTATAGCTATAGGAAGAAATGGTAAAAAATATAGTTTTTAATAACTTTACATAAAATTTTATTTAGTAGAAGGCCACTTAAATGAAGTCATCATGGCAAATCTTCAATTGAAGAGCAATACTCTGGGAGTCCAAAAAAGTTTTTAATAGTAAAGGGCATGTCTTTTGTATTTGGTTTAGAAAGGGGAACCAAAAAGAGCAATAGATCACAGCCTGAAAATGCGGTGAGTTTGTTGAGGTAGAGTTTCTTCCCCCCAAAAAGATTTGATGTAATGACCAATCCAATCAAGAAAATAAATGAAAATTAGCAATGAGTAACCAGCATTCACAGTCACAGAGGTGAGGATTCATAGAAATTATTGACCTCTTCAACCAATCAATTCTATTCTTAGTGAAATATTTTGTAGAGAAATGTTACCCCAACTTCATACAGGAATTGAGATCAGCAGATGTTCGAGAGTTATCTAAGGTGAGTGCAAATATCATTTACATCAGATATATTAGAGAGCTAAATAATTCAACAACTCATTTATTTTAACTGCACTATCTGGCTTACCAGCGAGTTTGAAAAATGGACTGGGTGCATTGCAAGTATTTCCCAGGTTCTCATTCTGGGATTAAAATCACTATAGTTTTGAAATTTTGATGAATAATTGGGAAATTCCTCTCATAACTCATTTGATCCTTCGAGTATGGAGCATTGAACATGAAATCTTGGAACTGATGTTAGCAGCGATACCACAAGTTTTTTTTGTTTTTTCCCAAACTTCAATTTATTAAAGGTGCCTTATTTTCTCAAAGAAAGTGATTTAATAAAGAAATGTAGGAATATTTTACACTTTAATCAATTAGGCCCAGTTTTTTAAGCTGTAATGAACTTTAAAGAATACGAAAGAGACTTGGATCCACAGTCTTGCAAGCACGACTTATGCCATTTAGAGTGCTTAATGCAAGGTGGAGTACGACATAGTTTGATCTCTAGAAGAATTGAATTTTGGAAAAGACTCTTGCCAATTTATGTCTATAGAACAAGAATAATTTTAAGCTTTGGACCGATACAATAATTGGAAATATTGAAAAAATTCTAAAGGGTTGCAAACATTTCTATGGTTACAGGAAACTTATATGGCAAATCGAATTCTCATCATTCAATTCTACATACTTCTGAGCTCTGCAGCTTGTACGATATCTTCTAACTCTAAGATATGACAGCAGGAGAATAAGAAGAGCTGGAATGAAGGCATTAGGTCTAGGAATTTATGAATAAAAGGACGGAGAAAATATAAAGAGACAAATATAAAAACAAGATAATTGTTTTAACTACTGTAGTAGACCAATAGAAAGCTACTGCACTTTATTTTCTAATTAAATAAGAGAATTGAGAGCAAATGGCTGCTTGAAGAAATATGCAAAATTATTGGAAAGGTAAAAAGTGATAATAGTAGTTGCAGCTACAGAAGAAAAGGTTCAGGGATATGAGTCATTATCGAAGAAACGCAGCATTTATCTACAGAACTAAACTTAAGATTGCAGTACGATTCTCAAATATCAGGAGCATTAAGAGAAGAAATTACTGAAAAGTTACTTAGTTTTTATAAGTCTGAAGAAAGTAAAAGTGAAAGCGAGTAGTTAGTGTAAAAAGGAAAAAAAGGACAAAAAGATCAGTGGCTCTTCAACAGGTGAAAATTCTTAAAGAATTGAAATGTTTTTTTATCCAGAAAAACATAATTTTTCAATCTGGGCAGAGGAATCTCCGTAATTGGGTGGAAAGTGAAAAAAGGCTAATTCCCAACATAGCATCTCCCCAAAATTATCTCCTTATCCAGTCTCATCAATATTGTCCAGGAAGAATTATTTTCATTTTCACACAGAAGCAAGGGAATATATTTGGAGGAAAAGTTTAAAATAGTATAATGTACAATTTTTCTTTTCACACGGGGATTCACATATTTCAAAGTTTTAAGAAAGTTAACTATATATAATAATATATATTTATATATTATATATATTTATAAAATATATAGTCTTGATATATATATACTATTTATATATTTATATGTATATATATATATATATAGGATATATATATATATATTATATTAATATATATAATATATATATAGTATATATATATATTTATTATATTATATATATAGTATATAGTAATTACAGTATATTATATATTAATCGTATTTATATATATATATATACTATATATATGTATAATATAATCTATAATATAATATATTATAGATTGACTATTATAATATAATATTATATATATATTATATATATATAATATACATATATATATATACTATAAGGAAGTTTTCTAGAGATGGTATTCATATTTTTTATTTAAAGTTAAAGGGTTTTATCTGTTTCTATCAAATGGAATACTCTATATAATTATATATAATATAATATTATATGGGTATATATATTTATATACTTAGTATATTAGATATATATAAGTATATGATATATGAAATGTTTAATTTGAATTTAAGTGTTGAATAATTTATGCGATATATTTTGGAGGTATTTGAGGTAAACTTTATATTAAATAATAGGTGGTGATGTATGTGATACACTGTAACGTGAATCAACGCAAGGGTAACTATTAATTTTTGATAAAAGAATGGGGCGTAGTCTCGGGGTAAATTGTCACAAACATTTCAGCAAAGATTTCTTTTTCTCCAAGAAGCAAATTAGTAATTCGCCGGGTTTACCGGCGAAATTTTTCAAAATTCCGGCCGGATCCCGAAACCGGAAAAAAAAATGTCAACTTTTCCTTAACTCCATTAGCGGTAACTCTAATATTATATGAACTATATATATATTATAGACGTATATATATTATAGTATATGAGTATATCATTATAATATCTATATAAGTAGTATGTTTATATAATATAATAATTTTTACATTAGTAATAATTATTAATGCCATGAGCGTATCGCTATATTTATTACTATATAGTATACTAAATATATATATATATAGTTACATATTATATATTATAGTTATTAAAGCGATAACTTTGGATATAATATATAGATTTATTATATATTATATAATAGTATATATTATTAATAGTATATATTATATATATTATAATATAATATATGTAGATATATATTAGTTATATATATATTAAATATATTTATATAAACTGTGGGACAATTTTTGTGTAAGACGGTTTTTATTTCTCGTATAATTTAAAATACAAAAATGTAATTAGAAATATTTTTATTTAAACTAAATTCACTTTAAAATTTAAAAAATTTAATTGTATCGTGCAATACAGAATAGTGCCAATGGTAATCTAGCGATTAAAACATTAATAATACGAAAAGGTGCTTTAGAATTCGATAATCTTTGTTTTTTCTTTTGTTTTTTGTTCTTTTACGTTTTTTAATTTTGCTTGTCGAAAAAAAATATTTACTAAGAATACATTAAAATTTAATTAAAAAACATATAAATTAAAAAAAAAAATTAAATAAAAACTCACATTATTTTTTTGCAAATAGTAGTCACTCACACTCTCGCGCGAAGCTCATATAACATTGTCCTCCGGTTAATCTTGCCACTTGTCCAATAGTTGCTAAATCTACCTAATTTTCTTAAAAAATAGAAAAAACTTAAAATTACATAAATAACTGTATCCTACCAACATTAAACAGTACTATTTATTATTATATATATATATATAGCTAGATATACAGTAATATAAACTAGAATATACTTAATATAAACGCGACATATGTATGAATAAGTGATTATATAATATACTATAGTATAAATTATGATATATATATATAATATAGTTATTATTATTTATATATATATAATATAGATATATTATATATATTTATGCTCTTCTCTCTCGTCTCTCTCTCTCTCTCTATTATATAATTATATATTATATATTATAGTTATTTATATATATAGTATCTATTATAGTATTAATATATATATATTTCATATCTATATATATATATAACTATAGTATATATATATATATTTATAGATATTATAAGTATATATAATGAAGTAGTAATAACGAATTGCTAATGCATAAAAATTTTATCAAGTCATTAAACATTTTCAAATGACCTAATTTCGGAAATTTGTAAAAATGTTTCCAAAAACGCATTAAAAAAAACCTTTTTTTTTTTATAAAGAAACTGAAAATAATTCTAACTAATTAATAGGAAAAAAAAAGTTTCTAAAACATAATATAAACACAATTTAATATAAAAGTAGTGTAAGATATAAGAATATGGTTTTAAATTTAAAATTAAAATATACCTTATTAAACATTTCTTTTCCGAAATATAGATTTAATAGAAGTTGTGTTTTACAAAGTTATTCATTTAATTATCATATATGGATTTTTAGGCCAGTTTCTTAAAGAGAAAATTTATAATTAGGCAATATTAGTATTTTGATGCCAAAATTTTTTAATTAGTAAAAATATTACCCAAAATATATTCTATAATCGAATAATAAAGTTAATATATGGAATTAAATAATTGATTGAAAGTATAACTTTAAATGTATGCTTTAACTAAACAAAATCTAATGATTACTTTTTCTCTTTGTATACTAATAATAATAATAATATAAATAGCATAATAAATTATCAATAATAATAATAATAGCATATAAATAATAAATAATAATCAATAATAATATAATATGAATTAATATGATATATTAATAATAAATTAATAATAAACAAGAATAATTTTATTTCTTTTATAACAATATTAATAATAATAATAATAATAATTCAAAAATAATAATAATAATAATAATAATAATAATAATAATAATAATAATAATAATAATAATAATAATAATAATAATAATAATAATAATAATAATAATAATAATAATAATAAATACATATATAATACGAAATAATAATAATATAATAATCAATAATCAATAATAATACATAATTAATTTATAAATTCATAATAAATAATAATAATGGTTATTAATTAATAAATTAGAGGAATAAAAGAATCAATGAATAGTTAAATCAATAAAGTTTAGTAATAGTTAATATAGTAATAATAGAGTAATAATAATTATAATAATTAAGTATAGATAAGTAATAATAATAATAATAATGAGAACTTATACTCACATTACTTTACGGAAATTAAATTCCTTAGATTTTTTTCTACTTTACATTTTCTTTTTTTCTTTTTTTTAAATTTTTCCAAAAAAATTATGATTTTTAAAATACAGAATCTCTTATCAGTTATAAATAATTAATTAATTTACTAATTAAAGAATTTAAAATTTGAAATTTGTTAACTGGAATTTATATTTAAATTTTATTCTTCAATATATATATTATATATTATATTATATATATATAATATATATATATATATATATATTCTTATATATATTATATATATATATATATATTTATATATATATATATGTTAATATAGTATATATATATATATATATATTATTATTATATTTATTAATATGTATATTATATCATATATATGTATAATAATATAATATATATCTATAATATATTTTTATTAATTATATATATATAAGTATATATTATACTACGATGGCTAAAACGGTAGAGCGAGAGTCGATGGCAAGGTGTGGGTTTCCGAGTCCTAGTTCCGGAATCCTAGAGTAGAAATTACTAGAAAGTTCCCTTCCTTGAATAGGGCTATGCGCCTGGCGAGGTGTGAACTTTAAAAAAAAAAAAATAATATAATAATTATATATAACTTCTTTTATGAAACTACTCTTAGCTGCTTTTACATTAAGAACATGGATTTAAACACTAAATTTCACTGAAAATTTTTTTCCTAAAAAGGAGAATTAAAGGGAGAATGGTAGGGTATAATAATATAGAATCGAACCTGCGTCTTCAGACACGTGAAGCAAATATTCCTACACATTATGTACGTAGTGTTATATAATTAGTAAGCATCCCCCGGGTAAGTACATTACTCTGTGAGACGCTTTAGAAGAAGGGCATTGAAATTTCGTGGGTCAACGACAGATATCGCTGGCTGGCAAGGTCTATCACGAATTCCTCTGGTAATTACTAAATTACTTCAATGCATATCACTAATGTACTCATTTATCTGTTGGTGAAACCGCAAGTCATCTGGCACTAAATTCGTTTCTTACTCATTTGACTAGGCAAGTGCTGTTCTCTCTCATCTTCTCTCTCTCTCATCTCTCTCTCTTCTCTTCTCTCTCTCTCTCTCTCTTCTCTTTCTCATCTTTCTCCTCTTTCTCTTCTTCTCTTCATCTCATCTCTTCTCTCTCCTCTCTCTATATAATTATACTTATATATATATATATATATATACTATATATATATACTATAGTATTTATATATATATATATAATGATATATGTATATATATATATATATATATATAATATAATATATATATATATATGATATATAATTATTATATATTATATTACTGTATTATGTATAAGTAAATATTGCATAATAAATAATATTGCAACAAAATTTTGTAGATAATATATCTATATATATATATATAATATATATTATATATATATATATATATATATATATATAATATTATATATATATATTAATATATATTATATATATATATATATATAAGTATATATAATGTATATATTATATATGTATCATAGTATATATATATATATTATATCATATATATATTATTATATATCTAATATATATATATTTATATATATATATTATATATATAATATATATAATAAGGTGGAAATCATTAATTAGTATCGACGAACCTGAGATCTGAACTAACACTGGTGCTGGGAAAAAAAATATTTAATGAAAGTAGGTCTGGAAAAGAACGGTGATGAGGATATAGCCTCATCCCATTGGTAAAGGATTTATTCGATTGGAGGATTCCTCGGGTAGATATCAAATTATACCGTAGCCACTGGGATTGGCTGAACCAATGATGTTTGCAAA
>JABUQX010116242.1:0-7500 GCA_015478945.1 Trachelipus rathkii | reverse complement strand
ATTTAGAGAGGGGAGTAGGAGAGAAAAACTTTTCTTAGTTTTGACACTCAGAACTCACAAGTTTTTTGTTGTTATCTCTTATGATTTCTTCCTGGAAGTTATTTATACATATTTGTAAATAATAAAGTAGTAGTATCTTATAGCACGCTATATTTAACATATAATTTTACAATACCAATTTTAGTAAAAGTTTTTATAATTCTTCTATCGTTAACACCACGTATGCCAAATATATAATTATTCTTCTTTACAAATGAGAGGCAATATAATAACATTTATTATGATATGTTTCCACTTATAACCACATAGGCATTAAGAAGAGAATATTTGAACAAAAAAAAAGGTGCTTTAGCAGTAGGTAAAAGGCGGTTGTATCATATGAAATTTTTAAAAGAGGGAAAGAAGAGGAAGCAAAGTTAGAAACTATATTTTTTAAAAATGAAAGAAAGAGCTTGATGAATGGAATGCAGAAGGATTATTGCTGTATCTACGGAGAAAACAGTTTTTAGCTATACCGAGTGTAGGATAGCGCCAGAGCAAATAAAGTTAAACTAAGTTTTGGTAGTTGTAAGTTGAAGGGAATGAATACGTAATGAATGCCTTCTTGCCAGAGAGAATCACCTCAAGTATGCGTTAAATATACTCCGAGAAAGTTCTCCAACCGAAGCAGTAGTTATTCCATGGGAAGTTATAAAATTACTGCTCTAATTCATTCTGGATATAGAAATGGTAAGCTAGCTCATCTGTTGTATCTTGAAAATTAGAGAAAAATCATTGGCGGTGGTTAACGTTGAAATGACTAAGAATGATTATTTCTTAGAAAGAAAATGTTAAAGGAGTTTTAGAGTTTTAGAGTTTAGAGTTTAAGTTGCCGAATAATTTAGGATAGTCATTTGAGTTAGGAGAGATATAGAGAACAAATGAATTTAGTAGTTGATTGCCAAGATAGCCTAAGCAATAAGTCAGAAAACTAAAAAACTCTAAATTAGAGACAAGAGAAGAAACAACATCATTTCGCACGTAAGCACAAAAACTGCCTTTGCCGGTAAACTGTTGTTATAGACAGTAAGAGAAAACAGAGCAGAGTTTGATGTTAGAACGCTCAAAAATACCTGAGTTTGTGTTAAGAATAATAATAAATGAGATTTTGAAGAGGAATGAATGTCATGTACTGCAAAGTGGAAATTAGGGTTGAGACCTCGGTTATTGCTGAAATTAATGGAGGAAAAAGGTCATGCAACAGAACAGGCTGGAAATTCCTTGATTGTAAAAACCCCACCTCCGGGGTGCGTCCACCCTTGGTGGTAATGGGAAAATGGGATGATGATGAGCTATTTTTGGAAACCGATATCATCTGCCTCTCCGTGGCTAGATGTATCGATGACATTTATCCAAGCATAAAAAGAAAGTTTGCCTGTAATACTATTTATAGTTTGTGATTAAAGGAAATCCTACTCTAGTGTAAGAAAAATGTGGAGATGAGGGCGAAAATGGGTGAACGATTGGAACTGGAATTCAATGGGATGCACCAAAACAATTCATAAATTTCACAATGGAAATTATTATCATCGCTTTGGATGCACTACATTCGGTTTCTATAAATGCTTAAATATATATATATATATACGTTCAGCTTTCCAGATCAGAGAGGAACCTAAAAATCTATCTTTTAATCTGACAAAGTAATTGAGTATTTATTCTCTATTTGTGGTCTTCACAATATCTCTCTTAGCCTCTCGATTTAATCTGAGATGCGATATCACTGTTTTTTCTTACTGTCTTATTCCAAATTCTGTAATGATCTCCTGGGACTCTTCCATTTATTAAAGAATTCTCCACTCAAAAATTATTGCAATAGATAAACATTCTTGAATATCACTGCAGAGGGGTATCCGTTAAGTGACCTTTATTTTCGCAGCGGCACCGCACTAAAAAAAAGTCTTGAGTTGTTATTGAGATGTCTAGTACTGTAATATTATATACTATACTTGTGAAAAATAATAGTGGATAAAGGATTGTGTCCGAGACAATATTGAAATGTTTATCTTGTCCACTGTACAAATGAAGTTTAATTTGTTAATAATGAGTTTTTCGAACTTCGCATGAAACTCGAGACCCCAAACAGCCTCAACGTACATTGTAATTTACGTTCTGTGATGAAAAATTCCGACATCACAACAGCCCACCATTAAAATATAAATATATTAAAGAATGTCATCTTTATTCGCCGTCAACTGTAATATTTATATGCTAAACATTCATAATAAACTATTCAGTATTACATGAATCTGCACGTGAAATTTGATAATAGTGTGTCTGTCCACCTGGTCAGCATAGCACCTATAAGAAAAATACCGAAAAGAAAAAAAACTCGAAAAGTTCCTTTTTTGTAACCCACTTTGTTAGGATTTCTGTTTATAATGACTGCTATTTTCATATGTGTTTGTTGTAGATCGTTTCCAGATAAATAATTTGGGCGGCTCCTTATCGAGTTTTATTTTAACAAAGAAAATTTTAGGACATAGGCAATGTTTTAGTTTTTGTGTCTTTTGACTGAGGCGAGGGCTTATACTGAGCGTGGATGTATATCATCCTTTTGTCCAGCACAAAACCGCCCGTATCATTATTTTTGATCATACAATATTTGGTTCTGGTGTTTTTATCGCTACTTATAAGCATTTTGGCTATTATGTATGTAACTTGTTATTTGTTGATCTTTATCTTGTGTGACCTTTTACCATCTGTATTAGTGTAGACACTTTTTAGTTTTACTTTAAATAAAGACTTCAGACAAGATTGCTGTTACGTAAATGCATTTTATAACGCACAGATGACTTAGCATCCGTTCGTCACTATTTACACATGTAATAAACAGAATTATGATCTCAAAAAGTAAATAGGCGCAATCTTATTTCATATTTGCAATCTAGACTCTTAATGTATCAACTGCCTAATACAGCTATAAGAAAAACTGATGACAAGCACAAACGCTAAATTATATTGAAGAACTCATACCCCTCACACATCTAATTTTTATCGTAGTGTATTGTATACTCATTTACTTCTTTACCCTAATATAGGGTTTATACATGTGCTAAAACTTCTATATGGTTTATGATGCAGAATAGTAGAAATGCATAGCTATGTACTTCGCACTGATATACACCAATTACACACCCTGCTAATACATTAATTTCGATATCTTCTTATATATTAGTATTATCTAACCGATAGTGAGGCGTACTCCATGGAGAACTCTCCCATAAATATATAGAGTGATTCAATTAGATTTATAAAACTAAGTAAATCTTATGTCGCTTCATCCTTTGTGATGTCTAACCACATTGGACAGGAGTTGGGTCCTTACGTTAGGCGTGTGAAACTGGGAATGGTGAACTAAATAAGACATCTTACATTAAATTACAATTAGGTTCAGGTTACTCAAATCAAATACTAACTTTTGTATTACGATTAACTTTTTTCCGAGTGAAAATAATATTAATATCATTATGAATAATTGTGGTTATTTAGCTTGAATATCGTAAATTACCATAAAATGTATTTAGTTTATTATTTTACCTAAAGAGCATTATTAGTGTCATTATGCATAATATTTGCTAATATAAGGTTCTCAAGTTTTTTACCTTTAAATGTATATAATATATAAGTTGATAAATGAATAATTTAATAACTTATTAGATATACATAACATAATATATATTAATTTAATAATAATAAATAGTATGTAGTTCATAATAGTACATCAACGTAATATAGAAATATCTTACATAATTCATATTATATATATATTATTATATAACTTATACAGATCATGTAGTTTATCATATCCATCTCAGTCCTACCAAATTTTAATATTTTTTATTAAACGGTTATTTGTTAGGCTAATCTCTCACTCACATAGACAGATAGTTATTTCTGTGGAATAAATAATCCTACAATTATATACTATATTAATTGCCCTAAGTTATAGCCTAGTAGTCTTATGAACCCAAATTATCTTATATCACTCTTTATGAAATCCCGGACTATTTTTATATATAGGCTTTATCAAGTAATAAATTATAGTATATATATTCAGATTTATAGCCCTTAAGTTTTCAACTACCAACCAGAGAATGTTTAATTTATCTTCTATTATAAATTTTACGTTGTAATTATCCGCATATTAAACAAGATAAAAACTGTATAATAAAATTGTCTAAAATAATTCTCTGAGAGCAATTTTCCAGTTTTCCTGACTATTTTTTAAACATTTTTGTGAAAATGGATGACATTCCGTTCAAGTCCACACTGAGAATTATCTTTAATAGCACCAAGAACTCTCTGGAATATTATCAACATTGAAACTGTTATGTTTTCTCATAAAGTTTGTTAATTTTGATCGACAATTGAGGTTAATTGTTTTCATAATTATTATTATAGTATTGCGTCGAAATCTTCGTAGTATTTCATTGCATATGATCTAAAATGTTTTGCTTTGTATCATCTGACTTAGTCTTCTTTGTGTTTTTATGCAGTAGGACTCGACTAATCTAATTTTTGTTGATCTTTTGATATATTATCTCAATAGTGTGATCCTTCCTTTGTAATGCCATGGCTTGAGTGTGATCTGGTGTCATACGGTAGAACAGTATAGCCATGATTTTTCTTTATGTCCTTTCTTTAGTCATAAAAACGTGTGATGGTGTCATTAGTGTGTAATTCATGTCAACACAAAGTATACGATATATAGAGTCCTAAATCTCTCGTACCTATAACGTATGTATTCATTAGATTGTCGCATAAATGATGTTTATATAGGTGAAACTGAGTATATTGCATCTCTCGAAAGGAAGATATCAAAGTTACACAAGTTAGCGATTTACTCTGACAATATAACATATAATCTCGATCAGCTATTGGCAACCTTCTATCTAGAAGATTACCGAAAGGAGAGGTACTACATTCCTACAATGATTGCTGATTTTGTAATCTGAAACACCCGTATAACTTAATATACTAATTAGTCATATGACAACATTATCTGTTATTTGATAATATATAACAATAGATTGTATACCTTTAGTATAATATCTCTTCATATTATATTTGCTTTTTATTACTTGCAACACACATCAATATAGGAAACTATATAATAAACTATTTTTACAATTTCATTATATTAATAATATTAAATATAAATGACATTTGTGATTACTCTAAATAACAGCCTTTACTACTATTTTACTGATAGTTCCTCAATCAGTATACTAATCAATGATCAATAAGTATCTATTGTTAATTTAAATTATTATGTTATATCATTTATAATTTATAGTCGAAATATAATAGTGAGTACACCATATATATAAGTATATCTATAAAGAGTTTTCGAGGTATCAGACAAAAAGAAGAGGATATAGCTCGAGTTCCTTTACTAGTGCAAATTTAATAAAACAACAAAGAATGTTATAAGTATAAACAGCTTCTTATGTTAGGCCCGAATAAAACCATATAAGATCCATTATTCTCATAGAATTTCGGTACTTCGATGTAGTATATAGGACTAATACATAATAAACAATAGATGGATACACGCACAAGTGAAGAATATGCTAAACCTCACTCTTAAAAAAAAACTCGTTCAAAATACTTAAGAAAAAACTCAGCATACATGAAGAATTAACCAAGACTTTGCTGAGTTTAAAGTAGTAGTAGAAGTGCTAATAAAAGTAGCTATAGTAGCAGAAAAAAAGTAATACTAGGAATAGTTCTAGTAATAATACCACTAGAAATAGAAGTAGTATTATTAGTAGATGATACAGTACTATAAGCTATATTATTAGTGATAGTAGTTGTTGTGGAGGTAGATGTTGTTGTGAATGTTAAATTGGTCATTTTATTAATTGCAGAGGAAAAAAATCTTACTTATGTTAACCTTTTCAATATTCCATAATACACTCTATAAAAGCTTTCAAGAAGAGAATCTGCGACAAGCGGTATACTTTTCATGGTCCTAAAAATATAGGTGGTGTAATTTTATGATTAATATATATATATATATGTAAATACATAATTTAAATCTATATATATTGAATATAGTAGTATATATATATATTTGTATAATATTATAGGATAAAATGTAATTCGAATGTTTATTTAGAGCTGAGTTTATCAGATAATAATTATAGAGAAACATTTGATAAAGAGACGGAGACTTATACAGGAATAATTAACACCGAGAAAGAATTATCTCTTATTATTAACCATAAATATATGCAAAGTCATAACTAAAAAATTTTTGAATAGTATTTAATTTGTTTTTTTATGCAAATAAAGATCAATTTCCTTAGTTCTTTTAAATTATCATAATAATGTATTAAATGTATTATTAATTATTATTATTTATTATTAATTTATTATTATTATATATTATTATTATTATTATTTATTATTTATTATTATTATTATTATTATTATTTGTATTATTAGCAAAATTCAATTTTTTTTATAACAAAGAATTACTAGGAGAGAGTTATGTACAAAAAAATAGTAGATTATAAATGTTATTCGAGTGTTAGAGTTGGTGTGTACTAGATGAGATGAATTTGGCATGGGGTTATGCTCACTACGGTAATTAGGCTAGAGTCTTGTGAATGGGGGTAATCTCCCTAATTTGCCACAACTCTCGGTAAGGAGAGTGAGTTTACAATTTGATATATCGCCTCAAGTTGCACTACATAGTTACGCTAGTCAAAAAGCTATATATTTATATTTGTATTATATTATTAAATAAATATGGCAAAGAAATCTAATTTATAGTTAGTTATTAAAATATTATATATAATATGTATTTATGTTAGATCTTATTGTAGTTTCACGATAATAATTTGTAATCTTACCTATATGTATATTAATGAGCAGGTGTTTGATGTGTATCATACTTTGTACAACCGTAAAATATATATATCAATTTATGACTGTGTAGTATATATATATATAAATATAATATATATATATATATATTAATGATGTATAAAATTATAATGCTACATAGTACTTATAATTATATTATATATGTTTATTATTTTTCTGTAAATTAGAAATAGTAAAATCATATATATTGTTATATAAATATATGTATTCATGTTATGACAATATAGTATTATTCATGAATGAATATGTCTCTAGTTCATCCTGAGCGTAATTAGGCTAAGGCATACGATATAAAATTGTCGAGTTATCTAACCATATTGCACAACCATAAAAAATTCTACCACATTTTTTTATTCAGTTAGCATTTTACATCTCGTTAAGTTCAAGCTTATTTCATATAATTATAGGTTAATATGGCCTTAGAATAGCTATATAGTAATTATATAGAAATCTATAATTATTGTCTCGTGTATAGGTTATAACTATGTATTTCATCGTTTAGATCTTTGATTTCATATATATATATATATTTGTGACTCACGCATCACAAACTTCAAAACGTGT
>JABUQX010116241.1:27500-31829 GCA_015478945.1 Trachelipus rathkii | reverse complement strand
GAGGATATTTGATAGAAAAATGGAATAACCAAAGGAGAAACACAATGAAATTGCAATGAAGTATTACGGTATCAATGGCTTTCATTAGGGTGTTTATAAATGAACTTTTTCATACCATATTTAAATGTTGTTAAATTTGTATTAGGTAGAAGAGATATATAATATTGAAAAATAATTACTTAAATATGTAAAGTGTTTAATTCTGAATTAAGTCCATATATGTTCAGCTCTTCAAGGACTCTAAGCAATTTAATAGGCTTTAAATTCAAACAACGGAGGTGAAGTTTTTTCAGAATCTTTTCATAATAAATTATACTTATATATAGCTTATATTATATATAGTTATAGTCAGTACAATATATATATATTATATATTATATATAATATAATATACTAATAATATATATAATAATATATATATTATATACTTATATTTATAATATATATATGATTATTTTCATTTTTTTTTTTACTTTTATATCTCCTCTGGTCGGGCAAAGGCAGCAGGCATCAATAGTATTCACCATGGTTGGGACCAGTCCTAGTATATATAGGTATATATATATATATATATATTATATAATATATATATTATTATATAATTATATATAGTATATTATATATATATATATATATATATATATATATATATATATATATATATATAGTTGTATATATATTATATATATATATTACTATATATATAATAGTATTTATTATATAGTATGCCGACCCGATGTCAAGATTTGACTGTTTCGTGATGTCGGATCTTAAAGAGAGCGGATCTTAAAGTAGATGAGGTTGCGGAGCGGAGGCGGATGTTTACTCTTTGAAGTTTGAAATTAAAAATTATATATAGTTATATTATTCCAGTGATGGAGACGATTTCCAAATTCTGTCAGCCGATGCCGCGTGTCCGATTCACGAGTACAGTCAAAAGTGCCCGGATTTTCGATTCCGATCTCGATTAACCGATTTCCGATTCAATTCTTTATATATATAGTATATATATATATATAATTATATATATATATATATATAATATATGAACCACGTATATAATAGCTATATAATATTATATATTATGATAGTTATATATATATAGTATGCCTAATTTTGCTAAATCAACTAATTTTAGATATCTTAACCTTATAAATTAATTGTTATAGAATTCTCATTATATTTTATCTTTGGTCTAAAGACATAATTTATTAATATACCTTTTTATTTATTTAAGCCACTGAAAATAATAGAATTTAAAATCCTACAATATAATGACATTTTTTCTGCGTTTTTTTGTTTAAAAAAAATTCCTTCTTTATTTACTAGAAAGTATAGATCGTAACGCTAAGTCAAAATTGATCATTATTATTCACTTGTCATAATCAAGATCAAAGTGTATTTTCAAAAAACAGTATTAAATTATTGATAGTTTCTGGAGTGCATATCGATTTTTTTAAGGAGAATAAATTGATCCTTTGCCAATTCTGAAGAGTCTTTCACTTTCCACGGAAAAGGGGACGTCTTGATATTTTACAAGGACAACCAAGCTGAAAGGTTTCTTTATATTCGATGACCACATTTAAGGGACTTTCTGAATTCTTAATAAGTTTCATATTTTTTATATTGGCTGATTTCTGCTTTTATAACATCTTCAATTTTTTCAGTATATGTGTCTTTCTCATTGGGAAGAGTTTATTTGCGCGCAAATAAAAGTTTTTTCTTTTAATCTTCGAAAACATTTTGGTAGATTGAAGTTTAAGATATTTCTTCAGCTCACTTTTCGCCATTCTGTTGATGAATGAGAAAAATCTGAAAAATTGGTTTAGAGTAGTGGAAACTGTTTTCCTTTCTATATGCAATCATATATCTTCCGCACACTGCAATGCTCTCCAAACTTCTTCACTTCCACATCATTTTGACCTATCCACATAATTGTTATGTTTATGACGGGCTCGAGATGGTTAGCAAGCACCGAAGATCTTATCGTAAAGTAAATGCTGAATCTAGTTTTTACTGAATTTTTCCATGCTGATACAGCTGGTAGACCCTATGTCCTCAATCAGTTCTTTTTTTTTCTGACTCTTTTCAAAAAATATGCAAATCATTTCATATGTTGGGATTATTCGATCGATGCATTTGAATCCTTGTGGCTCAATCTGAAACACTCGGGTTTATAATAGTAACAGACGAAACTGTTTTTCCACTTTCCACTTTAAACAACATATTCTTCGCACATGCCATTGCTTAAGATATTCTTCCACTTTTATACTTGTCTCTATAAGCATCATAACTCAAAGGAATGTAATTCATTAAAAAGTCGTGGATAATGATAGGATAGCAAGCACTAAGGATTATTATATCAGTACAGTAATAGCTGGAACTCTTTTTTTACTGAATTATGTTCCCATGCTCGATATCGTAGAACCGAAGTCCTCAATATGTTTCTTTTTTGCTGACGTCTTTCAACTAAAATAAAAAGCTGCAAATCATCTTTCATGAGTCTTGGATTATTGCGAAGAGTGCATTGATTTCTTGTGGCTCAATAAATTTTGTTACAAGGTAACAAATTGTTTAAGATATTTTTAAGCAAAATAATTTTCACCCATGAATTCCTTGTTTCCTAAGCCATACATGTTGTTGACGATGATCACTGCATAATAATGGAAATTAGAGCGTCTTGATGTTCAAAATTTTTAAAGCATTATGATACTGGATATTACATCTGGTGAGTGATAATCTGATAAGTCCTGTGCTGTGGTAAGAATGGTTAAATGTGATCGAATACTTTTAATCTAGTCTTGATATTTCTTCCATTACTTGGAAATGCTTGAGGGCGAAGTGATTAATTAATGTAGCCTACCGTATTTGTTTGCATATGGTATATATTTTTTTTACGTTCTTTGTTCAACTATGAGCATCATGAGAATAGTGCCAAAATGAGTGTAAAAGCAATGGTAATTTTTGTAATACCTGCTTGTGTTATACTCCTTGCATGCCATATTGGTTTGATGTTATCACTTACTATTAAAAACAAGATTTTATTAGCAAGACGAAAAATTAAATTCTTACCTATAACATTTGAAGACAATGCACTTTATATTAGATTCATGTGTGAGATACGTGAAGGTGTAAACTCGAAGGATAGCAGTTATATTCAATAGCTCCAATTATTAAAGAAGCCTACAAGGCAAATATTTCACTGCTTATTTACGAGTTCACGGGTATATAATTATCAACCGAAATTTTGTAACAGTTCACATCCCTTTACTTCTAACCCCGTTCACAAGAATTCCTAACAAGATATCTTGGGTATATACTGTAGAAGATACTCCGCTCAATATCCGAGTTTTCTTTGAATTAATAGAATTTCAGGAAGAATCTTTGCAAAATTCAAAAATGCAATACTGTTAATACTTCGAAATATTGTTTTTGAAATATCAGTAAAGATCGAATAATAAATTATTTTCCAGATTGTAAGTACCAAAGATTTCGGTCAAAGATCGGTATAATTTTGCTCGATTTGTCCGAATTCGAGTCCGATTTCACTGAAAGAAAAAACAGTACGATTCCTTCCGATTCCGATTGCCGATTTCCCCGATTATCAGTTAACCCAATCGACTTAATATAGTAAGTTATATTATATAAGTTATTTAGATTATATATATATATATATATATATATATAGTAGTATATAATATAATGTATATATATATTATATATATATTGATATAGTATATATAACGTAATATAGTTATTTATATATATATATATATATATAGTATATATAGTTTAATATATTATCTTATCGTTATATTATATATCTTATATATATATTATAGTATATATATTATATTATGTATAATATAGTAGATATATATATATATATATATTAATATCGTAATATATAATTATATTATAAGTAATATATATATATATATATATATATCATATATCACCCTATTAGTATATATGATAGTGGTTATATATAGCTCTGAGGGACGTGCTCTTAGGGTATGCAAGGTAGGCAGTGCATACCCTACAAAAGAAGTGTGATTATCGTTTTTATCATTTTTATAAATATTTAAACATTTATCCGAATTAAAAATGACAGGATTCTTCAGCCAGGTTGTTACAGTAAATTTTAAACGAAATGTTTCACTTTTCCCTGTAAAAAGGTGCCGAATAGTTTGGTGGCTTACGCCTCCCGAACCGGCCCTGCTTATCCAAGCGCTATCAGGGCACTTAGTAATTATACACGTGGTCGCTTCTTAGATGGTACGACTCCGTGCTTCTTCCATTTTTGAATATATCTAAACTCTTTGAATT
>JABUQX010116241.1:0-2500 GCA_015478945.1 Trachelipus rathkii | reverse complement strand
ACACACACACCACCACACAACACACACACAGGCACACACACACACAACACTTATACACACATCCACTATGACACTTATACACACACACTATGACACTTACATTAACCCATAGACACTTACATTTTACCATAGACACTGCACACACACAAACACACACACTTACACTTATACACACATTCACTATGATATTATAGCAACATTCACTATGATATTATACACACAGTTCACCTATGAACTTACATTATCCATAACACTTTACAATTTACACTTACACTCACACACAGATTTACTTTCACACTCACACAGATTTACTTACACGCACACACAGATTTACTTACACACACAGATTTACTTACACTCGCACACAGATTTACACACACACACACACACACACACACACACACACACACACACACACACACACACACACCCACACACACACACACATATAACGTATAATTATTAAAACATTTTATGTTTTAAATAAACACGTACATTTATATTACTCATTCAAATATAACTAAAATTATTTCAAAGTTTCTTAAAACTTCTATAATAAATCAATCATTATCTTTGAACAAAGAATTTAATATTAACTGTTAATACTTTTTTGTTTATAAATTTTATAACTATCAAGTTTTAAAATAACTTTTACTAAAATTTTATGAAATTTTTATTAAATCAATAGAGGTGTTACCTAACACCAAGGGGGGGATTAGTATGCTTTTGTTTTACTGCTTACTACTTTAAACTCATGTTTTTACTGCTTTAACTCATGTTTTACGGCTTTAACTCATGTTTACTGCTTTAACTCTCTGCTTTACTGTTTTAACTTTCTGCTTTACTGCTTTAACTCATATATTTATTAACATTATGTTTTTTATTTTGTTTTAATACTTTTTATTTATTTTTATTATTATTTTTATTTATTTTTATTATTATTTTTATTATTTTTATATTATTTTATTATTTTTATTATACTTAGTTTTATTTTACTTAATGCCTATTGTTATTATTATTTAGAAACACACCTACACACGTGAGCGTGCGCCACACACACACACACACACAACACCCACACACACACACACACACACACACACACACACACACACACTTACACTTATACACACATGCACTATGACACTTATACACACATTCACTATGACACTTACATTTACCCATAGACACTTACATTTACACTTATACACACGCACACACACACACACTTTACACTTATACACACATCACTATATACTTATACACACATTCACTTATATACTTATACACACATTCACTATGACCCACTTACATTTATCCATAGAGAACTTACATTTACCTACACTCCAACACCACAGATTTACTTACACTCACACAGAATTTACTTACACGCACACACAGATTTAACTTACACACACACATTTACTTACACTCGCACACAGATTTACACACACACACACACACACACACACACACACACACCCACGCACACTCTCACATAAAACGTATAATTTATTAAAACATTTTATGTTTAAATTATAAACACGTACATTTATATTACTCATTCAAATATATAACTAAAATTATTTCAAAGTTTCTTAAAACTTCTATAATAAATCAATCATTATCTTTGAACAAAGAATTTATTATTAACTGTTAATACTTTTTTGTTTATAAATTTTATAATAACTATCAGTTTTAAAATAACTTTTACTAAAATTTTTATGGAATTTTATTAAAAACATATATTTTTACGTACCTTAAAGCAATAAATCAGAATCAGTAAGGCCAGCCCCTAGCACCCCTCTACATTCAAGCTATGCCACGTTTTGTTCTATTGGCTTACTGCTTTACATCATTTCTTTAGCCATGTAATAAGTATTAAAATAACAAAATAAGTTCTTCTCTGCTAACATAACATGTATTTTATTAAAATCATTCTAAGTTTTATTTAAAAATGATAACAATTATTCACTTACAATTATATTATTCGCTTCTTATTTTCTATAAAATATTTTCAAAGTTTTTAAATAATTCGGTTTTCTTTATATTTATTATTATTATCTATGTACATTGACAATCCATCACGAGAAAAAACAACAACCCCGCACTCCCTACAGATACGAAACTGACCTCATCTCTGTAAAAATGTGCTTGAAATGAAATAACTACTTTAGGCCAAAATTTAGGATAATCCTTTTGTAACCCGGGGCGAATTAAGCCTAATTCCAGGTCAAAATATATTACTGACCTTTTTCTGTAAAAAGTGGTGCAATAACTACGTTAGGCCTAAATAGCCTAAATTTAGATTAGCCCTTTTGTAACGGGCAATTTTGATTCCTAATTACCAGGCAAAAAGTAATTCCGTATAGACAAGGAATACATGTTATTATTATTTTTATAAATATATTTCCAACTGAAACATGCTGGACGATAAGATCCTTTAAGCAGGTAAAAAGGAAATGTTTCCTACTTCGTGATTGCTCGGGGTATCTTCTCT
>JABUQX010116240.1:0-12315 GCA_015478945.1 Trachelipus rathkii | reverse complement strand
GGAAAATTGATTAATAGAACACAGGATTGTATACTGTTATAGAGACTGTGTACTACGGTGTTAGGTAACTATTAGATAGATATTTACTTCATATAACAGTCTAATTAGAAGACACACATATCTTGACATGTGAGGGCCCTGAATTCCGTTTATTATTATGCACCTCACTAATTAGGTCGGCTAAAATGTTATTTTAAAATAATGTTTTGTTTTTTTTTGGCATTTAGAGTAAGAAAGGCTTTATATTTTACTCCTTTACCTGTTGATCGGATGGTTTGGGGGATTATTACGCTATATTTGCGGCTATTTTTTATAAAAGCATTTTCTTATAAGCAAGAAAGACGCTACTCTGATCTATGAGGACCGTTTTAAACACTTTAGATCATTCTAGATCGTTAAATTAAAAAATGAAAGTATTTCGTTGCTCTAAAAATACCGTTTCTAATTAATAATATTTTCTTTGACAGATAGAATCAACAATTTATTATGAAAGTTACTTTATGCCTACCTTTAAAATTTTATTTGGAATCTGTTTGAAATTTAAAGAAAAGTTTGTTCTCATTAAATTTTGAAGTTAAATTTTGAAGTAAGACAGTTTATTCGAAGAACTATTAAATTAATTCGTCACTATTATTCCAGATAAGAATGAAATTTATTACAAAACAGTCATTTAGAACTAAAAATATTGAATAAAATTAATTTTGCTGCTTTTTTTGAAAAATTGCATTTTCAAATGAACACATGTATTTTTTTCAAATGCTGGAAATTACTGTTTAAAAAAATCAATTTTAAGATTTAACAAATTAATTTCAAGGTTGACATTTCGGAAAATTTTTATCTACACTTACAACAAAAATTTGTTAATTTGAAAATTTAAGGAAAGCGTAATTTTAGAAAGTTTAAATTTTATTAAAGGTTGTTTGTTTGTGATATTTGGTGTTGTATATAAAAGCAGATATTGAAATTTCATTTAAAAAAACGTCAATTTTAAATTTATAATGTTATTAATTAAATTTTACTTTCGAAAAATCAGGAAAATAGCATTTCAATGAAACACATGATTTTTCAAATGCTCACCCCGGTTTTTTTTTTCTATAAAACTCAATTTTAAGTTTTAGCCAAATATTTTCCAATATGTTGAAATTAGGAAAAATCTTACTTTTCAAGAAGAAGTTCTAAATTTGGGAATGTGAACATTTTAAGGAAAAAGCGTATTTTAGAGTTATTTATTTTTTTTTATTAAACAGGTATTATCACAACTAATGACATATTTCGGGCTTATGGCCTGTAATATATAAGACAATACTTGAAATATTCATTAAAAATACGTCAATTTAAGCACATAAAACTATTTTAATAATGTCGTTTTTTGCTTTTTGAAAATTGCATTTCGAAGTGAACACATAATAATTCTTCTAATGCGTTCTCTGCCATTATCACTTTAAAAAAATTCATATTTTAGAATTAGCAATAATTTCAAATGATTTTTGACGTTGGTATAAGTACCAGAGCGAACTCTAATACTTTTAAGGTTCTATTTTTTTTCTTGTATGATCATCTGACCACTTGCTTAATTTGTAATTGTGAAAATTTAAGAAAAAGCGTAATTTATGAGTTAAAATTTTTATTAAAACACGGTTTTACAACTAATGAAATATTTGGTTGTTAATTGATTGACATTTAATATAAAGACAATATTAGGAAATTTCAATGGTTAAAACAACAGTCATTTAAAGACACCTAAGAAATTATAAAATTCTGTTTTTGTCTTTTTTGAATTGCTACTTCATTAGTACACATAGATTTTTCTCAATTGGCTGAGAATATTACTAGTATTTTTAAAAACTCAATATTAATATATACTCAAGTATCTAATTTCTATTGACCTAGCTTGTTTCATATTGCTAGTTCAAAGAAATTCTTACTATTTTAAATTTGAGATTTTATCATTTGTTTCGTTATCAATTTAAGCAAAAGCGTCAGCAAAAACGTAATTTTAGTAGTTAAAATTTTTTATTAAAACAGTGTTTTAAATAATGAATTTGGATTATAAAAACAAATTGAATTTCAATTAAAAACGTCTATTTTAAGGCACCATAAACAATTATATAAATTCTCTTTTTAGCCTTTTTTGAATATTCATTTTACAATGGTAAACACATCTCATGTATAATTTCTCTATAATTTTCAAATGATGAACTATCATCCTGAGATTCATCATTTTAAAAATGCTTAACAAATGTTGCAACAATTTACAAAATTTAGCAAAAATGAAGCAAAACATTTGAATTGTCTAATTGAGTGAAAAATTTAAAGAAACACGACCCTCCGTAATATTTAGAAGTTAGTGAACATTTTTTCAATCTCACAGTTCACAACTAATGAATAATTTCACAGTAGATATATACACAAAATTCAACCAACCCAAAAAAACAACCACAAGTCACACCACAAGCCAACAAAAAAAAAACAAAAAACCAACACAAACACAAAAACAAAAACACCCTATTATACCACCAAACAATACTACACCACACAACACACATAGCAAACACCTTAACGAGACGCGCACCAACCAAAACCCACTACCTCACAACAACACAACACACATAATAATAAAAAAAATCAATAGTACGACAGTTCTCATTAAATATATATTAGCTATTGAAGACATAAAATATTTATAAATTCCCCTCTTTTTTGCGTATTTTCGACAAAACAAAACAACCCCCCCCGCCAAAATGCAATTATGTACAAACGCTAAGAACAAAAAATAGAAAACACAATTATATTATACTTAAATACTGATAAAAACATACCCACGTTTTTTTTAAAAAAACTAACCTTATGCAAAACAATTACCAAATAAATATGCATATGTTATGAAATTATAAAGTTTGATATTCCCTGCAAATGTCTCCACCTTTGTGTTAAACTTTCAACAGTCTCAAAGTGAATAATAGTTATAATGCCCAAGCGAACATAATTTATAAGAGGAACACTTTAAATTATATTTATCCTAAATCATGTCATATCCTTCACATCGTTACAACTAATGAAAATATATTCCGGCTCCCAAAAACGCTTCCCAGCATTCAATTCAATCGTATTCTGATACATCGGCTGCTTATAAAAACAAAATTAATGAAAAATATTCGCATTACCAAAGTGCATTATGACACCCTGAAACTATTCATAAAATTTCAACTTCTTCTGTGACTTTTGAAATTTGCAGTCATTTCATGAAAGGACCATGATGCCCTCGTAATTTTAGAAGTTTTAAATTTATTTATTTTATAAGAGTATTTTTCACAATAATGAAATATTTTGGTATATATAAAAACAAATATTAAAATTTCAATTAAAAAACGTCATTTATAAGTTAAAATCCGGTACAATTGAGAGATTTCTGTTTTACCATTTGTAACATAAAATTGCATTTTTTTGTAAGTATTATTTTTTTTTCAATGTAGAATTATCTCTCAAATACCAATTCTCTAAGACTTTACATATATATTTTCAAATGTTTTGTGAAATTTGGGGAAAATCGTCATACTTTTAAGAGTTCCCTAATCGTTTGTTGTAATGTGAAACTTTTAAGCAGAAAAGCCGTCGTTCGTAATTTTTAGAAAAGCTTCACATATTCTTTTTAATGCTAAACGGTTTTGGAGTTTCACACTAAGAAGAATATTTCTTTGCTCAATGGTTTCCAATTGCTTTATTAAAGATATGAATAAAAATCTCAGACTAACACATCCATCACTACACAAATTACACATATGTATCTATACAATTGGTAGCATAGATTACACAAGATATATTACAATGCATGTTTGCATTAATTATAATTCATTTTTAATCTCATCAGAATTCTTTTTATGATAATCTTCTTGTGCCTAATTTACTCTCAATTGGGAAACTATACCCATTTTTTTCAAATGCTTCAAAATACCGTTAATTTTTAAAGAGATCATATATATAAGATTTTAATTATTCAAATGTTGAAATTCTTGAAAAATCTTCACAACGACTTAGAAGTAAAAAAATAAATATCGTCTTCGTAAAAATAGCCGCCCCGTTACATCTATAGACTTTATGTTCGCTTTAAATCTCTTACATTCCGGGAGATGCTTTTGTAAAACAAAACAAAAGTTACAACAATAAATTCTTTTAAATTCCGCAAACGATACAGTGTAGCTTACGAAGATACTATATAGAAGAAGAAAGCTTAAATTCTCATTTCCTGCTTTAAATAAAAATTTTCCGAAGCCATATGACTGCAGTTATTTTTTTAAACTTACCGTAATTTAGATACGATATCAAGTTAGAAGTCTAATATATTAGAATCCATGTTTTTTAAACGGTAATACGAGCCTCTTGGGTGGCATGAAAATGATTTGCAGCAGAGACATAAAAGTTTTTACTTTCAATCTTAGTTGAAAATGGCAAAACATTATTTACAGCAATAATACTATCCCCTTTACGCGAATCCCAAGTAATCTGGAAATTTTAGGTTGCAAGAAAGCGTGGGTAAAAAAGAAAATTTGTCCTTAAAATTAACTATATATAAATAACTTAATTAAACTAATCATAATTTTCCAAATATTAAAAAACATCCCGATTATTTTCTCTTAAAAACGATTTTTTATATTATGTCAATGACACGTAGTCATCTTCCCATTGTAAGGATCACATACAAAATGAATTATTATATATACTATGCCCATCTCAAAATAGGCGTGAAGTTGAAAAACTACCTCTGTTCCTTATTTAGTATTCGTAAAAGCACTCCTATATGAAAAATAAATTATCTTTATAAATTAATTCCTCAGCTACAATATTTACAAACAAATTGAAAAGGCTGAGAAAGATTTTAAAGGATTGGTAGATTTGACAAATGATAGATTCTCTTTATCAAATTTTCCGTCGAAACTTTTTTTTTTAAGTTAATTTTCGTTTACTTAATTTTATTTAGTAACTAAACTCAAGTAAATATTTAAAGATAAAAAGAAAGTCGCTGCTATCATTATTTAAAATGATGAAGTCCAGAGGCCTACACAATTCAAGATTATGTTGGTTTTTCCTCTCTACATATTGAGAGACGCACTTAATGCTTTTTTTTATAAAACAATTGAAAGATATTAATATAATATAACAATTTCCCAGAACCGACGTATATTTTATATAAAACAAATATCTGAAATGCTTTCACCAAGTTAAAAAGTTAAAAAGACAGACACTAGCCTGCTGTGCATTAAAATATATTTGATTAGAAAAGAATATAAATGCAATATCTCTTATTTTTTTACATTTTTTAATACGCTTTTGAACAAATTCTTTGGCCTATGTCAATGAAACACTATGTTTCTTTCAAATTTGCTGAATAATACTGGGTTAAAATAAAACTCAATTATTACAGATGTTTACCTAAGCGTTTCATAAATAATTGTTTTGGCAATCAAAAAATCTACTGTACAAAATTTAACTTTTAATTAATACTTTGTAATGTGACCACAGATCGCAAGAAATGTTTAGAGACGAATTGTATACATTTCTTGCTTTAGGATGATTAATTTTAAAATGTTTATTTAAAAAAAACATTTAATTTTAAACATTAAATTTTCAAACCGCCTAAACAGGTTTTCCAACTCAATGGATCAAGTATATTTGGTGCTGGCGAAAGGTATATTTACAAAGATATATTAAAACAACAAGTTTATTTGAAAAATTTATTCTATATTACACAAACTTTTATTAACGTATCACTTTTCATAAAACTAATTAAATAAATTTGTTTTCATTCTGAAATATTTTGAAAGTATTGGATTTGCACATGAATACCACAATAGTTATTATTTTTTTATTTAATGATTGAAAAAATTCAATATAAGCACGAAAAAAAATACTTTCCCAGATTATCACTTAACTAAAATATTTTAATGGTTCGCCAAAAAAATTTAGAGACAGAGATCCGTACTTTTAAGAGTTCTAAATTTAATAGTATTAGTAAAGGCAAAACAACTGAAAAATGAGATATGTTTAGACATTGTTTATCATAAAACAGTTCTCTTCGAAAACCTTAATAATGTTTAAAGTGATCATCTCTGCTGGTTTAATGTCATAAAATAAATAATTTCTTTAGAAAATAATTGGCAGGCTGAGCCTCAGAATCTTCTATCCTTTATTTCTATCAAGTATGATAGAACACTATTTATTTGCTTTTATTGAAAATTACAAAATAAAGAATGTTGCTGATGATATCCTTATATTTATCTATTTATGTTTAAAACTTGATGTGTTATAGCTCCTCAATTTCCTTATAGTTAATATAAAAACTCCAGATCGATTTTTAAAAAGTTAAATGTTCTCTTAATATCAAATAATTTTCGAAAGTTGCCTATGCCTGAGGAGGAAATGTACTATCTTAGGCTAGACTACATTATATTATGTATGTTAAGTTCCGATCTACTTTTACATATTTTTTAATGAATATACTTGAATAAGAACAGATAATTTTCTTTTATCTTTAGATATGTTACTTCAGGTAGCTTGCCTACCAAAAATCTTGTAACGCCCCCACAACATAAGATGGGGAAAATTCACACTACCTTATTGGTTAATTTAGAAACTTGTTTTGATACCTTCTCCTTTCCATTTTGGAACTTTTCGGTGCAGCGGATGCTCTTTACTATTTTTTTTTCATGCCTTCTCCATGAAGTGAATTTTGATTTTCTTGAATAGAATTTCCTATTTAATGGTGACAATATAATAAAACAAAATATAAATGGAATAGAAAAAAGAATACATAAACATATTAAATATATAATATATATATACTGAAATATATATATTTATATAAAGACAGTTATCGTATGAAAATTTAATTATTTTAAAGTAAGAAATTAATTAACATGCCGTTTAAACATTCAGGTCCCTTACATTATATATGTTAATTCTCTTATAATATACTTTGCTATATATAAATGGACTTAGATATATGTGAATCTAAATTGTACAATACTGATGAATATTGTGCACTTTAAATTAATTTTTAATTGAACATAATCCATCACTATTAAATCACCTACCTCTTATTGCACATTTTAATTATATTTACTTTTGTTTTTTAATCTAAACCAACAACTACAACCGAGTTGCACATCCCACAACCAGCGTACATAATGAATTCGTGCGTCTAGAGGCCTTGTAGTCCGCAAGGGTTAGGCCCTGCCCATATCGTTTTGAAACCCCAACACAGGCACACCTACCCGAGAGTGAGATCTTAATTTTGCATTCTGCGCCACAATATGAGCGAAACAATTGGATGGCACCGTCCCTGGGACCGTATATATTAGGTATATATACCACTAAAGTTATATAATATAATATAATAATATTATATATATTTATATATACTACCAGTATTGCTTTCGCAGTTGAGAATAACCTAAATTTCATAACTTCACCTTATCAGTTCCCTGATATATTATGTAAAAATATTTATTAATTATATATTCAATCTGTTAATCTTACGTAGATATAGACGTTATAAGCAGGGTAAATTATTGTATGTGATCACAATTGTTTTTATATATGGTTTGCTATTATTGGTTACAATAATAACATATATATATCATATGATATATTATTATCTAGTGGCACTGGACAGAGAGAAACCCCACGAGATATATAGTATCATCCGGATCCGAATACGCATCCACATCCACATCCACATCCACATCCTTGGGTCAATTCAAACATCATCAAGATTTAAAAATATGTGAATCGGACATTAAAATCTTCAAATTCATATAAAATCGATATTAACTCTTTCACCCTTCTTAAAAATTTATTACCAACCACCCATTAATTGGATACCATACAACCATTCATACTGTGACATTTCACATCCGGTACCCTAAACGATAACGACTAGTATAAAGAAAATAATTAATCTCTGATTTTCACGTAAAATAACGTATTTCATTTGTTTCTTAGCGAAAGTTGTAACGAAAGTCGAAAACAACTAAAAAAAAGCCATGGTTACATATTTGCTTTATTAAGAACAAAATGGGGGGAGGGGGTCAGGGAGGGAAGTTTAGTTCCATTTATTAAATAGGGATTTAGAACACTATCGATTGCAATGATAATAAAAATGAAGTAATAAGAATAATAGTGATGTAAATTGTTCATAATTTTAACAGATGGGAAAAACTTTATCAGCATTTGCTATAATATAATGTATGACTTTTGTTCTTCATGTGAATGTGATGACTGTTTACCCCGAGTAATAATGATATATAATAATCTTCATGTAGTAATGTAATAATTTAATGTAATCGTTAAAATTAATTAAGAAATATTTTTATAATAATTTAAATATATTTAGATAATGCTAGAAATAATTTTTAATATAGTTATAATAATATATTTAACCATGGACTCTTAAAAAAGTACTTTTAGTATTAATAATATTAAATTAATTATAATAAATATAATAATAATATATAATATGTTAAATAATATAATATTTAATAATAATAAATAATATATAATATAATAATTTAAATAATTAAATAATTAAATATAATATAATAAATTAAATAATATCATAATATAAATTAAATATATAATATAATTATAAATGACGTTGTGATGATTTATGATAATAATAGTATATATAATGAATGATTAATAATAATAGTACTATAAATAATAATAATAAATTATATAATTAATAATAATAATAAATACATTTGGATACTAATATTACAATGATATAAATTAATATAATAATAAATAATTATAATATAATTAAATTAAATTAATAAATATAAATAATAATATAATTAAATATATAATAACAATAATATTAATTAATATAATTAAATAAATAAATTAAATATAATAAATTATAAATATATATTACATTATAAACTTAATAATTAATAATATAATTAATCAATATAACATTAATCCATAAATAAATTGAATATATAAGGGGTAATAAATTTCAATCAACTAAAATAATCAATAATAATATATTATTAATATATAAATAAAAATTGTACACTTAAATAGTATATGATTATAATCAAGTAATATAATAATAAATATAAATATGAATTTAATATATGATAGATTATAAGATGTGGCCCCAAAGAAGTGCAAGAAAGGTTAAAATAATGAATAAGTTACTGAATATTCTAATTGTGAATAAATCAATATAATACAAATTTCTACAACTCAATAATAAGTAAAATAAATAATAATAAGTTAAAAATAATTAATTCAAATAATTAAATAATAATTAATATAATAAAATAATAATAATATTAATAATTAATGAAATTAAATTAATTAATATAATTAATAGATATAATGTATGTCAAAATATATCGAGAATATAGGAGAATAATCAATTCAAAGATTTGAAAAAATAAGATCATTTATTAATAATAATGGATATAATTAAATTTGTTCTTTATGGATGATATAGTAGTATTAACTTATATTATCATTATTTGTTGAGGTATACTTTTTTTATATGTAGTATATATATATATTTTCGTTAGCTATATTATATATATATAGGTATATATATGCTTGTGGATATATATTTGAATTAGGTAATAGATTATGTCACTCTTTTGGTTACATGTATTAATGTAATATCTAGTTTTTAAATTAAAATAGGGTAATGATATTATTGGGGGTAGGAAAGTGAGGATATATATATGAAGTGTTGATATAAATATGTTATATATTGAAAAGTATTTGCTAAATTTATTTTTCCTTTACTTAGGTTCAGTGTATAGGCTAGAGTTATTAGTATATAAGATGTTTGAAATGTTATATATATATATATATGAGTTAGGTATATTAATAGATGGAAGGGATAATTCACGACATCTATATAGGTTTATATATACCTCGTAATTTGTAATAAGCTGACTAAGCATTTGAATTAAGAATTTGATTCATACTTAAACTATATTTGAAAGAATGTTTGATAATTTCATATTCAAGACAAATGTCACAGGTAGTCCGGATATAAAAGAAAGGAAAGTGTTTAAAAATGGAGGTTATTCGTAGATTGATGATAAGAAAATGAGGATGAGCCTGAAGATTATGATTAACATCTAGATGTGTATTTAAATCTTGAAGTAATATTCTCTTAATAGGATTATTCAGAACTAGTTTGTGAGTTGTATTGTATATTATAGAGACTTCGCTAGGGGCGCCCAAGCAGAAGATACGGCAGTACAGATGTGTGTGTGTAGATTGTGGTGTGCTCGATGTAGTGTTTTGATAAGGTTGTGGTGTGCGTGGGTGATGCTGTTTGTCGTTGTGTATCTACAGACTATTGCGAAAGTTTCTTTTTTGGTCCAAATTTCATTTTGGTCAGTGCTTTTCAGTGCATTAGCTTACAGTTTGTTTGTGTGTGTGTGTTGTGTGTGTGTGTGTTGTTGTGTGGGTTGATATTATTAATGTGCTGGGTGCTGGTGTGGTTGGATCGCATAAGTGTTTCGATGTTGGTTCGGAGTGGTAAGATTGATGTGTGTGGATTGTGTGATAGTGGGGGCGAAGTTGTGTGTGGGACATTAGATATAGTGAGTGGACTTAGGTGGTGTAGTGCTGGAGGAGCCCCAGGAGATGCAACATGTTGATGTGTTAGAGAACGTTCTGTAGGTAGTCCAGTTATGTGGGATATTGGTGTGTGTGGGCTTTGGAAATTGTAGAGGAAGAAATAACTCTATATAATAATAAAAAAATGAGCTTTGTGCGTGAGAAATATGTGTGTTGTTAGAGGGTTAATTCTTCAGAAGATGAAAAGTAAAGGTTAATCTGTTAGTGCGGACTCCCGATAATAACAAGGAAATTACACTATATAATGTTAAAACGAGTGCGAGAAAAAAGTTATCTTCAATGCGAAACACCGTATCCACAGTAAAACAATTACTTTTGCCTTGAAGAACGTCTTGGTAATACGAAGTCACACACTGTGCCTGTTCTCCTGTAATTAGCGAAGAGTAAATTGTAATTAATTTATACGGAATAGACTCGTGTGGTATTAATTAATAAAAAATAAATTATACAAAAATCAATAATATTTGCATCTTTGTCAAACCGTTTAATGTAATTGATAAAATATATTATTGTGTATTGCCTATATGTCATTCTATATTCAGTCAATCAAAATCTTGCATTTATTTTTTTAATATTCAAGCAGAAACAACTGTAAATAATAATATTAATAGAAACATGGTAGTGATGCCGCATAGGTGATGAAGTAACAAAGAAAGATCATTATTGGAGGTGTAATAACAATTATTATCCATTCGGGATACCCAGGTATTTGTATAGTACCGCCTCCAAATTGGCCGCCGATGGTTAGACATGTTATTGCCACGGTTGTCACTGTTCGCCCCCGTGTTTACATACCACCTTAATATGCTAAATTAGAGTATGTTAACTAATAAATGTTTATAGGATTGACCAATATTGTTACGCCATATATAAAGAGGGGTAGATAGTGAAATGAGAGTGAGAAATATTGGCTGAATTATGACGGGGTGAACTGTAATGGTGAACCGCTTTCAGGAAATATTAATCTTCTCTTTAATGTAATTCGAATGATAATAGTAATATTATATTTCGAATCTTAAGCGCTTACGTTAGATTCGCGCTACTGGCTTCAACTATGATCCACACATTTCTGAAAACCGTACCATTCCAAGTATTGTTTTTATATAGAATAATTGGGTGAGTGCATGACCGAAATCTAATGAGGAACCGTTTGTCAGATGCCACCTTTATAGGGTCGCAGGATGATGGGGCTGGGTTCTTGGGGTGCTCGAGGCTTAATTGGAACAATTCTCTCCTTTGTTAAGAGCCCATGGTTTTGATTATTTCAATTTGCCGGTTCTGAATTATTAGTGTCGGCTTGTGTAAGAGGTGTGTCAAGGTTGTTTTGATGGACACCATGGCTATCTTTTTTTTGAAATTAACAGGCAGCTAAGCTGGGCAACATGCTTTAATTTGTTTACGGTTAAGTCTTACGTTTTTTCCTTTTATAGAAGTGAATCAGGTTTGTTACTTGTCATATAAAAATTTAAGTGAGTCTTTGCTTGTTAATTAGATAGTTTATTTAATTGATTATACCAGTAACTACGCTCTTCTATCATTGCAATTATAAACTATCTGATTAGCTAAGAAGGATAAAAGGTAATAGTAACAAGCTATGTGGTGTGATAATGCCAGCTAAAGATTAGGTAAGTTGGTTGTTTATGAATTTTTTATTTTTTTTATATT